>CM075876.1:29528966-29613966 GCA_038021265.1 Cyprinella venusta
TTTTCACAATGTATCACAGCAGATTCTGCATCATCTAAGTTAAGCAGGTGAATATTAGGCCGGTTAGATGACTGATGGCAGGTGAGTAGTGTGTCATGTGAACAGTCATTATTTACAGGTACATTTCATTTGGTGACACTAGTCTGGTAGTAATGGCACACTTCATGCTTGAATATTTTATCTAATTTTAGCTTAAAAGGTGTTCACCATTATCTTTCCAACATCCAACTTTATACAAGAGCGTGATCCAGACACTGGACATGAAATCTATTTTTAATTATATTCATTTTAATCCGCATTTGTGCGAAAATACAGGCATGTTTAACTTGAAGAAAGGTCTTTTATATGAGCTCGCCACCTATCATTTTACTATCCTTAAGCAACATTATGTAGTTGGATGCATTTTATTACCTGTATTATTCATTTTCCTCCTGCTGCATCAAGAGAAACATTTACGGCTGCATCATAAAAGACCTTTGACCTATTATTTGTTCGAGATCCACCAGAACCTAATATCTGTATATCTATAATAATAATAATAATAAACTTTTTTACAGACACACCGGTCCAGATAAAAAAAGACAAGCAAACAAGACAGTACACACAGTATAATACATATATATAAAAAAAAAAAAAACTTCAAAGGAGACAACTGTACCAATGCTTCCATAACTTGGACATATACCGTGTAGCGTTAAATTTGATATTGGTCAATGCCACAATTATAAAATTCTCAGAGTTACTCAACCAACATATAAATTATATTAATTTAACACTATATTGTCACTATATTAACACTATATTAGCATACACAATACTATTCAAGAGTTTGGGTCTGTGAGATTTTATGAATGAAGTCTTTTATTCTCACTAAAGCTCTAATTTATTTAATCAAAATAAATGGCGATATTATTAGAATTTAAAACAACCATTCTATTTTGGAATATTTTTAAATTCATTCCTGTGATGTTAAAGATGAATTTTCAGCATCATTACTCCAGGCTTTAATGTCACATGATCCTTCTAATATGGAAATCATTCGAATAGGATGATTGTATGCACAAGAAACCAATGTTGAAATCAGTTGTGCTACGTAATATATATATATATATATATATATATATATTTATTTATTTTTATTTTTTTTTAAAGTATTATTTATTTATTTATTAAACAATTTTATATAGCACATTTTAATTATAGCAAATGAGAAATGCACATACTGTAATAGCCGAAATCTAATTTGCATATATTGTACAGTAAACAGTATTCCATCAGAAAGAAAAGCTTATTCTATGACATAATTAGGAACTTGTTAGCCAGCAGGCTTGATAAGCATTTTTATAATCTCGAAATGGCAAAATATATCTGTCTCTTGCTTCTTTTCTCCCTGCTTATGTGCATTGTATAGTAATATCTTCGCAGACGCAATATAATACCATATAACACCAGCCATGTGACATTTAATGTAAATGTCACGATATTCATGTTTGTATGTGTGTCGTACTGGAAACATCATTCTATCCATCACAATAGGTCAAGATCCACAGAAAGCTACATAACCTACCTAGAAGGTAACGAAGACATTTGTATTATAGGTCTTTATTTAACTGTCCTTAGAAACAAATACAGCACAGGACAGTATCTATCCGCCATTTGTGTTTCATTCATGACTTCTTACATGATTTACGTGTGCTCTGAAAATAGAAAGACGTGTTAAAATGCCTCTCCGCCATCTGGCTCTCATGTCAATGCATTAGTCACCTGTACTATACTAAAAAGAAAAAAATCCATAAAAGCATTAATAAACCAAAGACCAAAAAGCTCAAATATTTGTCATGCATCACTATATTTACACACTCTAGAAGTGGCCGAGCTCATTTTAAGCGCTCGTAACAGCGCTGTCCTTGAGGGAGGATATTTCTCCGCCTGACTGTATTGTAGTTTCGACCCCAGCAATCGTAAATCTGCGTAAAGGCCGCCTGTTCATTGGGGAGCGCAGACAAATGTGTCTGTGCTGCACTCATGTTCTTGGACTTGCTGAAAATTAGGTCAGAAAAAAACCCAATAAACAAGTCATTTTATCCGGGCCATCCTCATTCAAATGTCTCACTCTTGACCAAGTTAGAGAAAGGTTTCGTGGGGCGGAGCTTACAGCTTATTGGTCAGCAAAATAGCCTTGCAGCCAAACTACAAATCACATAACATGCCAAACTTGAGTGAATTTTTACAAACGATCGACATTGATAATTTTACAAAAGATTTCTATTTCAAATAAACTAACTTCTTTTGAACTTTGGCTGTATTTACACTGCAGGTCTTGATGCCCAAATCCGATTTTCTGAGTATATCAGATTTTTTTGACGACCCGCTTACATCATCTTTTAAAAGTGACCCGTATCCGATTTTGGCATTTACACTTTAAACTACCAAAATATAGACGTTCTGACCTGGAAAAGCAACAAAATGCAATGGATGCAGATGCGAATAAAATCATCCAGAGTTTTTCTTTTCACAATATTTTGAAAAGTCATCAAAACATTGGTCTCGTACGGCGAGGAGAGCCCTTGTTGGTGCTGTAGCCACGCACGAGCGCTTAAAACTCATGAAATGTCTTCAAATACGGATTTATTTCTGTAACAACCCTGCATTCTTGCCTGCACTCTTCACCCCAAATACTCAAAAGACATGAAACCTCCACATTGCTCCTCCATCATAAAGTCATGTGATCTCAGTTGGTGGTCCATCTGAGTTAATCAGCGTTTCTGCAGGTTTCAGTAAGTCTTAAATTTAAATTTAAAAAATTTAAATTTAAAAAAATAATATTTGTAAAAAATTATTGTGTGTGTGTGTGTGTAGGTGAAATGTGTACTTTGCATTTTATACTGTAAAAACGCAATTATAGTTGATCATACCTAGAGATGAAATGGCATGAACAATTCATTTCATGATTATTATGAAATCAATTTGCCAAATGTATGTCTAAACGCAGCAAATAAATAAAATTAGCATTAATATGCACTTTTTGTTTACATAAACATTCAAATACCATTAAAAATGATGGCCAGATTTTTAAGGAGTGTCTTGCAACAGGTTATCTAGTTAAAATAGTCTTCACAAAAACATGTTTTATAAGCAGATAAACCTCACGTATTTCAGCCTTTAAATGGTCTTTTATAAAAAGATTGAGTCAAAAATTGATAAATTATTGACATTCACATCCCCTTATCTTTTATTATTGATAGTGAAATTCAGCCGATTTTTTCCCGTATCAAGCCACGAGCTAATGCTAGCACGCGAGCGGCGTGTTTGAACCGCTTTGAACCCCTGCACTAGAGCTCCGCTTTGTACGCTACGACTCAATACTTTTTTCTGCTTTGTAATAACTTTCTGCAGCCATAGTTTTGGCAAATGAACGAGGGTAAAATCTCTTTAAGACCTGACCAAATCAAATTTAAGACCTCAGATGAAAATCTAGCCGTTTTTAAGACTTTTTAAGGCCTTAAATTTAAAGTTCAGAATTTTAGACTTTTTAAGACCCCGCGGAAACCCTGTTGATGTCACTTTTTAAATGACGTACGACTCGCATTTACCAGGGAATATCCGATTTGTCTGCTTGCATGGCACACACAAATGCACGTATCAGATTCATATATACGATTTATTACCACATATGAGTGAGGCCTGAATCCGATCTGAGAAAATCTGAATCCATGCGTTTTTTTTTCTCCTTTTTACACGTTCAACGGTCATATCCGATCTGTGCCACATGAAAGGAAAAAATCGGATTTGGGTCACTTAAACCATGCGGTGTAAATGGGCCTTTCAATACATCAAAAAAAACAATCTTGAAAATATTAAACAGGAGAAATGTTTATCATTGGTGATCAGATGAAATGTTTAGGTGGGTTTTCTGAGCAGCAAATCAACATATTAGAATGATTTCTGAAGGATCATGTGACACTGAGGACTGGAGTAATCAGCTTTGCATCACAGGAATAAATTACATATTAAAATATATTTTTTTTAAAGCAAAGGCTCGGTTTTTTCTTTCGAAATATTTTGCATGTTCAGATATTCATACAAAATATTCTGGTGGCCATGAAAATGATCAAAAACGCTGGCGATGACTGGCAACTTTTTTTATTTTTCTAAAGCTGGTGGGAAAAGAGTTATGTAAAAAAAAAAATAACTGAATCAAAAAGCAGGCACAAAAATGAATCAGAAAAGTCACTAAATGCAAGAAAAATCTCTGTAAACTCAAAACGCTCTCCGCTGATGTACTGTACTGACGTCTGATAGTTTGCGCACTGTGATTATCAACACCGCGGGACACGCGAGAACCTCTTAATGCACTGCGTGTCGAAACCCTTTCAGGCTGTCCGGCGGCTCTGATCTAACTGAGGCTATAAACAGCCTCCTCACGGAGATGTTTTAAAGTAAAGACAGGTCCCGGCAGTGGTAAGACTTTCTGAGGGGGCATTAAAAAATGATGTGGCCCGTACGGTTCAGCGACCATGTTCTGCTGCAATCTCGGGTCAGACAGAGTGCATCGCGCACGCTAGTTTCTGGGCCGGTTCATGCCAGAACACGTCACAACACACACGCCACTTAACCTGCTCCGAAACCGCCTCGAAGGACCGCGGTCACGTAACGGTCACACAGCAGTCGCTGAAGGGAGCTAAAGAAAATCAATACGGAAACTTGCCATTTACTAGACGAATATTAATAAATGATTTAAAACTAAATAAACAATATTGATGCCAGAAGTCAGGAGCTTCTATAAAGCATTCATTCAGATGTGAGCTTCAATGTGAAATCAATAAATAAAACATGGCTGTGTGAACATAGCTGTGGAAAGTGCACTACTTTTAGCTCCTCCATACTGTACACAACACATTGGTTTTTGTATATCTGCTTATTCAGATTCGTTTTAATGAACTGGTTCTGAAAAACTGAGCAAATGCTGAAATCAATCCATGAATCATGTTCACGAGGTAGTGTTTTACCGTATTTTCCGCACTTAAACGAGTAGTTCACTTTTCAAAAAACTTTTGCTGATAATTTACTCTCCCCCATGTCATCCAAGATGTCCTTTCTTTCTTCAGTTGATGAAAAAATTCCAGGATTTTTCTCAATATAATGGACTTCAATGGGAACCAAACGGTTCCAAGACAGTTTCAGTGCAAACTGTTCAAAGGGCTTTAAACGATTTCAGACGATGAATAAGGGTCTTATCAAGCGAAACGATTTGTTTTAAAAGAATAGAAAGCATTAAATTGATTTTATGACATTTATAATGTTATAAAATATTTATATTTCAAATAAATGCAGTTATTTTATAAAGAATAAACTTTCTATTCATCAAACATATTGATAATAGTGAAAAATGTAGTGATGCTGAAAATTCAGCTTTGATCACAGGAATAAATTATATTAGAAAAGTTATTTCAAATTGTAATCATTATTTCACAATATTACGGTTACAGCATTTTGATCAAATAAATGCAGCATAACTTCTGCTTCTTTCAAAAACATTTAACAAAAAAAAACTTGAACAGATTTTAATGGCTAAAAGTCTGATATTCTGCAGTCAAATATGGTTAATGTAAAATAATGACTGGTAAACTGTATTCAACCATTTTCCCATTTCATGCTTCTCGTAGCACAACATGCAGTTTCGTCCTCACTTAATAAAAATCTATGTTTTTAATGTCTCGTTTAGTTGAATAACAGACCCCTATGCATCACGTCAGGGTCACACTTTCTAAAAATTCAATTTTAAACATCAAATACACAAAGTTTCTCTTATTATACTTGCATTTGGTGCTTTTGACCTCATTTACAAGTGCTTGGTGAATCAGTTTGACCGAATTATTATAAAGAACCAGTTAAAAAAAAGAGCTCCCTCTCTCTCATACTCATATCTGTCAGATCACCATCTCCCCCAGTGATGACCCCTCCCACTGTGACCCTGAGGGGGTGTAACCATGGAAACCTGCCACACAAAAACCTGCCACTCATCCTTGGAGAAATAAGATGAATCAAACAAACACCACCATAAAGAACTGCTCACATGTTGTCGAACACACAAACACTTTTTTGTGTGTAACAAATTACAAAGAGTTCTGTGACTTAAGTCATCTAAGGTGGCATAGGAATCTGAAAAATGTTAATTCAAGACCAAAAAGTATAGATAAAAATAGTTCTAAATAATTAACAATGGACTATTCCATCAAATACTGTGTGTGTGCCATATCACTGCAAAAAAAAATAGGGCTGTCAAACGATTAATCGCGATTAATCAAATCCATATATACATATATAATTATATATGTATACACACACACACATCTATGTATATTTAAGAAAAAAATATTTATATATAATATAAACTATATATAAACCTACACTCTAAAAAATGCTGGGTTGTTTTAACCCAACGTTGGGTCAAATATGGACAAACCCGAAATGTTGGGTTAAAAATGTAATGTAAAAATTTAACCCAACTGCTGGGTTAGTCCATATTTGACCCAACGTTGGGTTAAAACAACCCAGCATTTTTTAGAGTGTATATACAGTATATACATGAAAATATTTCTTAAATATATACAAGCATGTGTGTGTATTTAAACACTATATATGATATATGTATGAAATATATATATATATATATTTTTTTTTTATTAATATATATATATATATATATATATATATATATATATAATTAATAAGTTATGACAATAAGCTATTTTCTACTTCTTTTTATAAGTTATACAAGATTCAAGTTTATTTTTTAAGTCCGTGAAAAGACTTTAAGTTTATTTTTAAATACAAAATGTATTTTAAGTTGAAATGACAAAAAAATCCAAGTTGATTGTACTTAATTTAAGGTAGCAACTTTTTTTAAACAATAGTTAGGAGGGAATATTTGTTTTAAATGAGTTCAATTAAACCAGCAAAGTATGCAAAAATCTTTTTGCTTTTTAAAAAATATTTTACATATGAGGGAAGAACAAAACACTAAACTTGGTTAAGGTGTTTATCTTGTATTTTACTATTAAAAAATGCATTTAAAAAAAGCTTACAAGAAAAAACATACATATTTACTACGACATAAGTTATTAATATTTCATTGGTTCAGTCTTGTTGTTGCACGTGTCCATAATTTCTTTGCATGACCGCCTGGCCAAAAGTCCACATAATTTGGTATGTTTCATTGTGTTATCAATTCTAACTACGGATTATACTAACAAAAATACTTAGGCCGGACATCACTTTTGGTCACATATGAACAGGCTAACATCAATAGAATAGAATAGATTAGAATAAAATAGAAGAATTAATTGAGAGTCAAGTACTCATGCGCTTCAAAAAGTGCCTTCAAGTCAGAAAGGTTGAGAACCACAGTTTTAGAGTGGTTTAGGTCCCATTTTCAGCTGAGACCACCTCAAACCAGATAAGACCAGTAAATTAGCTTAGCCTATTTTTATAGTAGGGTTGTAACGGAATATGCGAGTCTCTAAACTCATAAAAAATGCCATAAAATGTACTTAACGTATACAAGAATAGCTGTTTGCTAAATATACTGTAGATCCATATGCACTGAAAATAAATTTTCATGTGTTAAGGCCAAAATAGAAACCTAGAGTGTATGAATCACACACTCTAAAAAATGCTGGGTTGTTTTAACCCAATTTTGGGTAAAATATGGACAAACCCAGCCATTGGGTTACATTTTTGAATTAGAATTTTTAACCCAATGGCTGGGTTTGTCCATATTTTACCCAAAATTGGGTTAAAACAACCCAGCATTTTTTAGAGTGTATGCATACATATATCTCCCTTTGCGTTTATTTTGATGTCCACAAACGTGCGAACGCAGCACATTGTGATAAATGCTAAAAGCAAGGCGTGCAGTACGAACACATTAGACTCTTATTACCAAAGCAAACATGCTGCTTATGTGTGTGAAAGAGAGTCTGGGATTTATGTTGTTCCTGTGTGGGGGTTACAGGGGAATACATTCCCTCTCATTTGACTTCTCACTGGTACTTGAGCTTGCAGTGCCTCAAGGTTACACACACACACACACACTGAGACTATGTAGATAAATGACTCTAGTGTGCTAGAGTTTGATCCAAATGAAGCAATGATGTAGCTCAGTGGCCCGTGCCCTACATCTCAGTATGTGCGTGTGTGTGTGTGTTTGTGTGTAGCTACAGTAGCTGTGAGCTCACCAGCAAATGCCAAAGCTTCTACTCTATTAGACAGAACTGCCCTGGGCTGAAACTGAATAGCCCTAATGACAAAATATAAGGCGCGATGCAGCCAGCAGGCCCTAATTGAATCGTTTGTCTCGCAGTTTCTGAAATTATTGCTATGGAGACACTTAGCTGCACTTCCCTGACCATACTAAAGCATTTAAAGATTTTAAAACAAATTCTGTCGCAGTCTGCGGCAAAACAATTGAACTGTTTGGCTGTTGGCACAGAGGTTATTTTATAACATCACATCCATGTACATCTATATCTGAGGTTGACAAACTTCCTATATAATAATATAATATAATGGTCAAAAGTTTGTACACAGTATTTATTTTAAGCATGTATGGGTGACACTTTACTTGAAGGGGTTTGCATAAAACTGACATGACACCTTCATAACCATGACATGATATACGTCTTGAATATGAAATAGGGTTTATGCATGTTTATGACAACTGTCATTAAGTGTCTTTCGCTCAATAATGACATTTTGAATGCAAATATGATGTCTTTGTTATGACATCTTGCCATAAACCAATAACATCATAACCTGTCAGTGTCTTTGTCATGACAACTTCTGATAAAGCGTGAAAGGTATGAGGTTAACCAATATTTCCACACAGAGGTCTTAAAGGTACAGGTGCAAAACCAGCAAAAGACGTCCGCATTATTTTAAGGGTCAAATGAACTTATGATTACAGATGCAGATAATGCATTCACATGTATCATGTGTCAGACGTGCAGAATTGAACAGTCCTGTGACACAAACGCATCGCTCAATAACACAACACACCATTTCTCCTGACTCTGCAGCTTCAGTGCGTTCGGTTTGTGTGGGTCGTATTGATGTTTGTTTTATTGTTTAAAACATCCCATGCTCGCTCTGTCTCTCTGATTCATGATCTCTTTTTTCTATATGTGTTGTGTTTGGGTGAATTTCACAAATCCTGTCAAGAATATGTCTGGATCATATGTCATCTTAAGTACAAAAGAATGAAATAAGAAATTATAGTTTGCTTGAAGAAAATGAAGCCGACACATAAACCACAATAAAAATATCACAAAAAAAACTAATCTTAATTGTAAAAAAAAATTATTATTATTATTAAAAGTTTACGCAAAATATATAACTTTCTAATTTTTCTTTTCATTAATTTTTTTATTTTGTTTTCATTATCATCATTACAGAATGTTCTTTATGCTAAATCTAACTTCTTATTTTACTTTTAATTACTTTGTATTTTTCTTTTTCATTGATGTTATAAAATTATATATATATATATAATAGCATGTTTTTCTTTTAATTAATTTATTTATATATATATTCTTAAAGAATGTTCTTTATTGTTATTATTAAAGTGTTATTTCTGCAAAGTATAACTTCTTATATTTCTATCAATTTATTATTTTTCCTTTTTAGTTATTATTATTATTTTTATTACAGAAGGTTCTTTCTACAAAATATGACATATTTGTTTAAAAATAAAATAATAGTAATTTTTGTTGCATGCAATATCTGTGAAAAAGTCTTTGTTAGATTCACCCATGTGTAGGACCACGAGCACAAGATTCTCATTTACCTGAAACTCTCTTTGGGGCTGTCCGTGCCATCGAGCCTGTCTGAAAAACCCTACAGAGCATCATCCAGCTTATTAAAGTGGAAAATGAACTAATTATATATACAAGATCAGCAGGAACGAGAGACAGAGAGAAGAACATGAGCCGGGGTTAAGAGTGCTCCAACGTCCTTCAGCCTGCAGAAAGGAAAGACTCCCGAAACAACAGCTCACTGCTGCTGAGAGTAACACTGCATTAGCACATGTGAAGAGCTGTGAGAGGACAGCCTCATTCACCTCACACACACAGATAGAGAGGGTGTTATAGTAATGGAGCGGCCTCTCTGTGACATCACACACAAACATTCAATAAAGCATTAGTTAGGTTTCACCGTTTCTTTTAAAACACACACATTTTTTTTAAAATGGATGGATGAAGCAGAAAGAAAGAAAGAAAGAAAGAAATAAAGAAATAAAGAAAGAAAGAAAGAAAGAAAGAAAGAAAGAAAGAAAGAAAGAAAGAAAGAAAGAAAGAAAGAAAGAAAGAAAGAAAGAAAGAAAGAAAGAAAGAAAGAAAGAAGATGGATGGTAATTACATATATGAAGAAATTGGATGGATGGATGGATGGATGGATGGATGGATGGATGGATGGATGGATGGATGGATGGATGGATGGATGGATGGATGGATGGATGGATGGATCCGACAGAAAGAAAGAAATTGGATGGATGGATCCGACAGAAAGAAAGAAATTGGATGGATGGATGGATCCAACAGAAAGAAAGAAATTGGATGGATGGATGGATCCGACAGAAAGAAAGAAATTGGATGGATGGATGGATCCAACAGAAAGAAAGAAATTGGATGGATGGATGGATCCGACAGAAAGAAAGAAATTGGATGGATGGATGGATCCAACAGAAAGAAAGAAATTGGATGGATGGATGGATGGATGGATGGATCCGACAGAAAGAAAGAAATTGGATGGATGGATGGATGGATGGATGGATGGATGGATGGATGGATGGATGGATGGATGGATGGATGGATGGATGGATGGTACAGATAGAAAGGAAGAAATTGGATGGATGGATGGATGGATGGATGGATGGATGGATGGATGGATGGATGGATGGATGGATGGATGGATGGATACAAATCATATATACAAATCTTTCGTAACATTTTAATTGTGTTTTCCGTCACGTGTGACTATAACAGTCTGTTTAATGGCAGCTTTTATTGTAACAAATTACCCCATAAAGTATGACAATATGCCCCGCACAAGTGTTCAGTGAACTGGACCTGGTCAATAATGGTGGAAATGTTCATTATCTTTTTATAGCCAAGTCATTCTACTATGCGTGTATAAAGAAAACGACAAATAAACCCTCTCCAAGCAATATTCACCGCCCTGAGAGCATGACAACCAGCCCTGCTCGCTCAATATTCTATAAATCCATCCACTCAACTCAACAATCATATCCAGTGGAAAAAATATGTTGATGCTTCATGTGTCTTCCCTTAACATCCCATATTAATTCATCATGCAAAAGTCTAATAATACTAGTCCACAAACAGTGAGAGAGATTTAGCCCTGCATCAAATGATGAAGGGCCACTTTTCCATTTACTCCCATTTGTTTAGGCATGCCCTCGCTTCACTTTAGTCCATACAATAATTATCTAGTGTCCATTCAAATGAGGATTAGAAAACGCATATAAGACCAAAGCTTTATTTTGCAGAACATAAATTAGACAGATAATCTCATAAAATGCTCATTAGCACACAATCAAGCCCTGGCAAACATAAGCAACACATAGAATAATAACTCGCTAGACGGACTCGCAAACAGAGAGCATCCTAATGTAGCATGCCTCACAATCGCCATGGCGATGCATTGATTTATTGCTACGGTAACAGTCTCAGCCGCTCCATATACTGCCTAACACGTTATCGTCAGTGGTGGCTGAGCATTCAGACTTAGTAAATCAATATGCGTCTAAGCACTGGGAATCGTGACATACGCTTGACAGTATTTAGATGCGAATAAACAATATGAGCGCGAGGAGATCAGTGTGTTTGCTTATCAAATAAATTGTATTGGATGAGTGGGAAAAATTAATACAGCTTGTCCATTAATATCATATTAAACATGCTGAATGATCAGCAGATGCTCTCCCGCAGACAACGGGATAGAGTCCTGCATTCAATACCTCCACACACCAACCAATAAATCACTGGTTTCATTACTGAAAATACATAATGGGTCATTAAAGCAAACAACAAAGAACCAATCATTTTGTGAAGTGAAATGACCAGCTCAGGCCAATCAGTGAGCTCAATTCGTAATGTGGCGGCCCCACTAGAATACATTAGCATTTCATCTACGCTGGTTCCGGAAGTCCAATAGTATTTGCTGAACATTGTTGATATTTGAAATCAACCCTAACAAACACACCCCTCTCTTCATAGCTCCACCTCCAAGCCTTTTCTAATATTAACACGGGCTCCTAACCCTTTCATAACCCTTCATTTTTCAGTGATATTCCCCTGAGCTTTTCTTTTTTTGTAATGTCTCTCAGCCATTTCTCTATCTACAGTCTTTCTTCAAATCTCCCTCTTGCTCGTTCTCTCTCCTCCACTGTCATATGCCCCCCTAATGCTGATTGGCTACACTTTTGTTGTCGTGTCATGCCCAATATCACCTAACCCACCTTTAAAACAGAGATCCAGCAGCAAAAGTCTGCTCTCTGACTCTCTCTAAACTACATCTTTATTATCGACTGGTTTTCACGCTGTCTTTCACTCCCATCTCGGGCTCTCACCACTTCTGCCCATCATTTCGCAGTCATTACAGCTTTTCAAATGAGCCTGAAACGGCTTTGTTGCATTTTGGGATCGAAAACGTATCTTTTATCTCGTTTTTGGGCCGTCTATATGCCATATGCGCCTGGATATTATGTGTCTCTAAAGTGGGCACTTCAGGTGACTGTGAAAGGGAACGGCTCGATTACAGATCGTGTGGCTTTGTTTGGCTTGCTAGAATAGAGGGGAAATGTAGGCCAGCTAGTGAACGTGGTTTCAGGGTACAAATTAATTTTTGAAAGACCAAAGATTCCATAGCAACAGCATGATGCCCAACAACTGACAGCTGGAACAAACAGGTACATCAACAGAATACCACTTTTACATTTACATATCACAAAAAAAGCTATCATAAATAAAGAATATTTATGATAGGGGCAGCTAAAGACAATCTGAGTTGTGCAAGATGAAACTCAACAGATTGTGGCCCTTGAAAGCCATTATCTAATCGCACATAGAGGGAACTGCAAGTGCTCTTTATGTGTTGAGGGGGCGGAACCGGCTTCAGACGCACGTGGAACAGATCGAGAAACACGTAGGCAGACGAGCGGTAAAACCTGAGGAGAGGGTCAAAGTTTTACCGGAGACGGAGGAGGAAGAGGACAGAGAAAGGTTGACACAATGAAAAATCACATGTACTCCTCTCCTAAATAGAGATGACGAGAGAACTTGATTTGAAGATGTTAACACATCTGATTCTAATTTGGGTACTTTTGGAGGATCTATTGACAGAAATGCAATATAAGATCCATAACTATGTGTTCAGTGGTGTACAAAGACCTTACTCAATGAACCGTTGTGTTTTTATTACCTTAGAATGAGACAATTATATCTACATAATCGTGTGCACCCCCTCGACATATTGTGACGTCATGTTTCTACCGTAGCCGACAGCGCTACAGAGCGTGTTTCGTCACTACCTTGAAAGAGAAGCAGCAGAAAGCTAGAAGCTAGCCATATACACTGCGAGTAGTGACTTTTCCCTTGTCAGGGGTGTAAAATATATAGTTGGATTGTTTTATGTAACTTAGTTATCCTCCCTCGCTGTGTTATGGCTTTGACAATCAGCTGATTAGTATTATTGACCGTAAAACTCTAACGTTACAGGAGTCACCAATGACAAGTCGATCTTGAAAGCTTGAAAGTTGATTGCAAAGAGTTTTCAAAACCGGAGAAAAAAACTATGTTTTTGTTCATTATTATTTATTAATTTGTGTATAGTAAATGGTGTCTATGGGATGCGGAGGCACGTGTGCTGTTACAATCACGCCATTTTTGCTCATGCGGACACGTTGAGTAGAAACAAGGCTTTAATCTTTAACCAGCTTATACATATACTGTACATATACATATCAAATAGGGCTGGTATTGATACAAATTTCACAATTCGATTCGATTTTATTATTCAAATTGAATTTGAATTCGAATTTGAATTTTTCAATTGGAATTATTTTTTTCTAGCTGACTAACGAGTTTATGTGAGTTTTCTGAGGTAAATACGACGATAAATGACATTGATTACAAGCTGTTTAACTGACGTCTTTCCACAGTTGAAACACTGATTGAGCGAATCAATGTGACATGATATGGATTTCGATAAGTTGTACTCTATCTTTTAACTCACTTTCAGATGCTCGTTCATGTTTATTTCGCGCTACGACTGGTATTATTAAGCTGGAAGAGAGCGCTGCTGCTTCTCTTGAGCTGCGCCAGAGCGATCTCACGCCACAGCGCCAAAACGTTATGTTTTTGAATTTCTAAAGAAAATGGACGTAATTTTGAAAATTGAGACTTCGTTTCATATCAATAGTAACAAAGGACAAAGATTATTGCGATTTTTTGGATGCGTGATCCAATGTTCCATTCATTTAAATGAAACAGGATGACTAATTGATTCTTGAGATTTAATAATCGATATCGGTTCGTAAAAATGAGAATCGATCAATATAGAGAAATCGATATTTATTACCTAGCCCTAATGTCAAAGTACTATTGTATTAGCATATGATACAAAAACTTACCATGGTACCGCCAAAGGATCAGAAATCTCAAGGATGCAATCAAATATTGAAGACTAGGATGGACACAAGACTTAAGAATCATCCATTTAAAAAACATATTGATAGTCCAATAACTGCAGTCCTGATATATAACGCTTCCTCTAAATTCTCCTGTGTAAAAAAAAAATAAAAAATAGAGCGTTTCAGAGAGCTTTAAATGGTTAACCTCTCTCCGCTGCGATGCTGTACTGATGAACGATTTGAAGCATACAGATTTCCGACAGTTTATCAGAAGCAAGGCTGGATTATTCCTCCAAAACTCAACACTTATTGAGGGAGATATTGATGAAGATTTCGCTCGGCTCAATCAGGCGACAGGCAGCACCAAAGCCCATCTTCCTTCATTCACATGCGTAGCCGTTGTATAAACGTCTTTCTGAATGAAAAGTGAACTACAAACTGCTGGACTCAACCACTACACCATCTCAACTCCTCAAAATCAGCGTTGGCTTCCCTAAAAACAGGAGGACGGGGCAATTTCTCGTCTCCACTCTCTCTCTCACGCCATGAAAGGTTAAAAAGGGCCGAGACAAGTTCATAAAAAAATTAGAAGACCTATAAGATTAAAAGAAGAGAAGAGAGGCGGCTGGAAGATCGCCCGGAGCGAGTTCGCCCCGCAGACCTACATCAAGAAGACTCAATCTTTCAGGGGGAAATTAGACCTGGACTAAAAAGAGTCTGCCTCACTCCTTCACGAGTGTCATGAATTGATTCAAAGACAACAGCATGTTCCAGCCTCACTTCATTTAGACCCTGGATGAAAAAGGATACATGCCGATGAACGGCAACCTCGGTCTCGTTTTCCCCAGGCGGCTGGTTACGGATTGATGGAACGGCGGCCGCAAGAACAAGGACGGACTGCGGCTCTGCTCACTCGTGTACGAACTGGATGGGATTAAATTACTGGTAATGTTTGCATTCAAGAAGTTTTATGGGCACGAATGAGCAATCACGGGAGCCACTACTTCCTGTAAATCCGTGTCATGACAGGAAGTAGTAACCCTACAGATATATGTTCAGTGCACAATGATACTGTAAGCCACAAAAAAAAGCGAAGTGCAAATATAATGCTGTACGTAAAAAGTATTGCTCACTGTCAGTTCATTTCTACGTTGCTCAATGTTAGTTTACTAGTTAGTTGTGTAAACAAGTTTATTGGAAAGTGTTACCAATATTTTTACACTGGATTAACAGTTTACACTTAAGTTGGCACTTAAAACGAAAAATAAAATTATATATATTTTAAAAAATTAGGGCTGTCAAACGATTAATCGCATCCAAAATAAAAGTTTGTGTTTACATAATATATGTGGGTGCACTGTGTATAATTATTTTGTATATATATAAATACACACACATGCATGTATATTTAAGAAAAAAAATATTATTTATATATAAAATATTTATATTTATATATAATATAAATTATATATAAATCTATATACAGTATATTCATGAAAATATTTCTTAAATATATACTAGCATGTGTGTGTATTAATATATATAAAATAATTATACACAGTTCACACACATATATTATGTAAACACAAACTTTTATTTTGGATGCGATTAATCGCGATTAATCGTTTGACAGCCCTAAAAAAATCAAATAAATTAAATTAAAATAAATGAATTAAATCATTTTGCATTATTTGCTTACAATTAAACTCAATGTATTATTATATTTATAATAATATAATGTAATATACACTTCAAATGATCTTCGAAGTTGTAAATAAAACAAAAATGGTTGGAGAACGTCTTACAAGAAAATACTATTTCAGTCTTTCTACTTCAAAATTTCACGTTTAACTTAGTGTTATTAGCTGTTTTAACTACAAATAAACGATACACTTGCCTTATAAAAAGTTTTGTACTAATCTTACACTAGTATACATAACAAGAATCTCCAATTCAATATGAGAGGATAAGTGAATTAGCTAAATAATATCATTTTAAGAATCTCTCTAAAACTATGGAAAAAGGTGTGTGGCAATGTAAACACATTCACCCAGCAGACAGAGTATTCACTGATATTAATGTACCTGAACAGTAAGAATATAACGCTGGACGGTTTTACTGTCAGTCCCGTCCGGCCCTCGTAATAACAGTTGAGTTTGATAGCAACAGGCTCATAAACATCTATCATCCCAAACCAGCGGCAAACATCTTTCTTACAGTGCCGACTTATTGCTTTCCATCATTCTGGTCAAATCAACATGGATGTCTCTACTAACCTTTCAGCTGAAATATTATATGTTTCCATCCAATCAAATTCCATTTCCAATGCCTACATTTCACTTAGAAATACAACAAAGACTCTTCTACTCAAGTAACTTATTATCCCAGTTCTTGGATCATTTTGACCAATTTGTTTAGAATCACTCTGAACGAATCACTGAATCAGTAAGTTGTTAACTTGAGACTCACTCTGACCGAATCACTGAATCAGTAAGTTGTTAACTTGAGACTCACTCTGATCGAATCATTGAATCAGTAAATTGTTAACTTGAGACTTACTCAGATCAAATGACTCAATCAGTAAATTGTTTACTTGAGACTCACTCTGACCGAATCAGTAAGTTGTTTAATTGAGACTCACTCGGATCGAATCACTGAATCAGTAAATTGTTAACTTGAGACTCACTCTGACCCAATCACTGAATCGGTAAGTTGTTAACTTAAGGCTCACTTTGACCGAATCACTGAATCAGTCAGTTGTTAACTTGACTCACTCTGACCGAAATCACTGAATCAGTAAGTTGTAAACTTGAGACTCACTCGGATCGAATCACTCAATCAGTAAGTGGCCACTGGGTCAGTTCAATTCACAAATGAATCATTCAATGTGTTTTGAGAACCAGTTGCAGCTGATTCATTGATAAGAACCATCTCAAATGAATGATTCGTTCATGACAAGGCCATTATTACTCTAAGAAAAAAGTTTGTTTTCATTATCTGCCTCTAAACGAACTTTTCAACTGAAATAGCTAAGGAAAAAACTATTAATCAATAATATATTAAAATATTAACATGTTTCTATCCAATTTAATCCTGATACATAAATAAAGTTTTGGTCTAATTGTACAATGCTTTAAAAAAAAAAACACTGAATTGCATCACAGACTATTGCTTCATTATGACATTAGCAATTCTCAGCACGACAAAATTGTAGCTGTGTTGCTGCATATACAGCATTATTTGACCTGCCTCCATAAGGTTCCTCTCCCCAATTGAATCAATAATGAACTCTAACGTGTTTGGCTGGAATGAGAAAAGCTCCTCTCAGAGTCTATGCTCTCCCCGTGATCGATAATTATGTCCCCAAAGGGTGTAAGATCTCAGACTCGAGTGTCACACACACACGGCTTCACGCATCGGTTTGATCTCGCAACGAGGGTACCGTGTGTTTCTATTAGCCCGCCTTGTCCTGATCTTATCCTACACCTACCCTGATGGGTATAATCACCTTTAAGAGCGATTAGCCGTTGAGCTCAGACTCGGAACGCACTGAAATCTCCTGCTTGACGGAAAGATACGCTTCCCTCCAGGTAATCCTCCTGCCTCAGAGAGAGACGCGAACAAACTGAGACGGATCATAGTGAAATATGAGTCATTACTCAAAGAAAATAATCAGAGTCGCTTTCATCCAACCAAATACGCTTCCTGTGTGAAGTCGCATGAAACATTACCTGTAAAAATGATGAAAACTCATTATCTGACACAAATTCGGTAGGTTTCTCACGCAAAAATATTATATGGCTTTGTGTGAGAAACCTAGTTGTCGGTGGGGGGGATCTAATAGTGATTTTTTTAATAATAACCGATTGCAAAAATGAAATGCTCAAAGTTCGCTATGTTTGTTTATAGGGCTGCACAATCTGGCCCAAACTTAGTAATTATATATTGTACATTAAAAAAAATGAAATAATGTGAAAACAGTGAAATTGTTTAATGTTTGAATATTTATTTTTCGCATTATTATGTGTAATAGTAATAATAACTATTATAGTTACTACTAGTAGTAGTAAAAACTAGTAGTATTTACAGTAAAATTACAGTTAAAATTATACAATAGTATTTTATAATAATAATAATTACTATTAGTAGTAGTAGTAGTATTAATAGTACTATTACAATAAAATTAATAATAATGTTAATAATAATAGTAGTAGTAGTTTATAGAGCCAGACTGATATATCGGCAGGCTGATATTATCGGCCGATATTAGACATTTTCCAAACTATCGGTATCGGCAGTTATAATGGCCGATAAATGAATATTTCAAAAATAAAATAAAAACGGACGAGGACGAATCACGCTTCAACCATGTCACGAGTGTTGGAGTTGTATAGTTTGTCCGCCAGAGGGCACTCTATACCGTCCCTGTTGGCAACACTCGTGTATAACGCGCCACACATCCTGCTGATCCAGGTTGCAGGAAGCTTTAAAGGCAATTTAGGGACTAATTATTATTTTATTTATCAGAATTTTAATATATTTTGAAATTCCTCTGTTCTGTTGTGACAATAAAAGAAACAATAAATAAATAAATAAATTTCTTTTTAATATGCATTATCATATCATTTTAGTTAAAACTCAAAAAATAACTACAAATAACTAATGTCAGGGAGATCTGTTAATGTTTTGTTGCGCGTTTCTGGAAAAAAAAAAAAAAAAAAAAAAAAAAAAAAAATCGGCCGATATATCGGAATATCGGATTTTAAAACCAACAAATAATTTGTATCGGTATCTGCCTTTAAAATCCTTTATCGGTCGGGCTCTAGTAGTTTACAACAGCAATTATTGTTGTTGATGCTGCTGTTATTATTTCACTATAAAAAATATTTTCAGAATTTGCAATCACAACATTTTTTCTTTTGTCAAATCAACTTAGATAAATTTATGTAGTTCAGATAACATAATATTGTGAGTTTCTGGTGATTAAATCAATCTCCTTCATTGTGTTAACTCAATTTTTACATTTCAATTAACTTAAAATTAAGGCAACCAGGTTAAGTATTTTTTTAAGTTAAACCAACAATATTTTTTACAGTGTAGTAGTAGTCTAAATGTTAATATTAATACTAAGTATTTAAAAAAAATATGACAATGATTTTACTGTACAGTAGAATTGAATTTCTTTATTTTCAACTGTAAAACCATCAAGCCAATGGCCAGTACAACCAGCAATATGAATTATTTATTTTTTCGAGTAAACCATCTCACTCTATACAGCCAATCACAAGCAAGATTTGTTCGTCAAGAAAAGTCTCGTTGTGAAAACACTTGGTTCTGCTAAACTGTAAGCAGGAAGTCATATGTTTTTAATTGAACCAATAGATGATAAAGCGTTATGATCCCTAATCGGTATAAATAGATGACGCTATTTTGGTTCCACTAGGAATGACAGCGTCGCTGTAAAAGCACTGATTGGTGAACTCAACTGGCATTGTCAGAAAGAAAACAAACTACCCAGTGTGTGTACACACACATGCATATGAATGAAGCAGCCACCCTCGCAAAAATTCTTTGTCAATCTCAGTTTACGAGGCTGCGAGCCACCAGAGGAGGAGGGAGGCGAAAGACACAGTCGACAAAATTTCGATGTACAATCTGTTCGCCGGGAGGCGGAATCATGAAGAGAAATTTGCCTCTCAAATCCTGCCTCTGAGCGCACATGTCAATGCCATCCGAGCTGATTGCTTGGCTTTCACATTTGAATAGAATGAAGTGCTATGAAAACCAAGCGTGCTTGGCGCAGATGGTGCTTGGAAGCTGAAGGAGCCCCTGAAAAAAATGAAACTGCAGATAAGAATAGACAAAAAAAAAAAAAAGCGCTCTTACAAAGTATTTAAGAGGTGTGGGTTTGCAAAAGAGCCCTTATATGGCGCAGATACTGAAAGAAATCCAAGCTAACCTTCTTTATGTGTTTGTCCATGAGCAATTATTGTGCTCGGGAGTACCCTTAACCTCTGATGAAATGACTGAAGTTTCACCAATGTGAACTTTGAATAGCCATTAACGGAAAGAAAAATCTCGATGGTCCCTGGAATCTACGCGAAGGCCAAAAGACACAATAGGCAGAGTGAATGAGAAAGAAAGCTGAAAAATCTAGGTTTTTCTTTTTTACTTAAAGGCTTTGTGGTTGGGATGACTTCCCCTTCACATTTCTTAAAGGTGAAGTGTATCATTTCTGCACTTTTGTTATCAACAAATGGTTTTCCCAAACCTCCCCAGTTTACCATTGGTTCAACGGACAGATAGCCCCGCCCCCAAACTTCAGTCATCCGTTACATGTAACTCTGCAAATTAAGCACATTGTGTAAAGACGCACTTCACCTTTAAGACCAATGCATGGTTTGTAAATGTGAATTTATCACGTCCGTCCTTCGTTTTAATACGCCTCAGAACGGCACAAGTCCCATGTGCCGAAGAGATTGAGGGTCTTTCAGCGCCTGTGTCGGAATGCAGACCTGCAGGAAGCCTCGTACTCGTGATGGCTTCCACATCTGTCTGGCCACGACCAAGGAGATGTGTAGCGCCTGTTGAACCCCAGCGGGAGGGTTTTACAGCCCCCCGGTTCACCTCATGGCCCATTAACGGAGGAAAGCGAGAAATGCAGGCGTGCGTATTCCTGGTCCAAACATTCCTCCACCTCCACTGCTGTGTGCAGAACCTCACAGCTCAGCCGGCACTCACATATCTGGGTAAAAAACACTGAGTGGGGCCATAAACAAGCAGCAGAGAGAAGCTGAACTGCTAACGTTTGACGTCGATAAGATTGAACTTTTTTAAAGAAATTAGTACTTGCGTTCAGCAAGGATGCATTATGTTACAAAAGATGTACTCTCCTGTTCGAACTCTCGTTTATCAAAATGAACGAATCTTTTTTCGTGTCATTTGGTTCATTCAACAAACGAAATGAACGGATTGACTCGGGAAAAGATTCGTTCATTTTGATAAACGCAGTGTTAATTTTGTTAACGAAAACTATGACGAAAAATGTTCGTTGACGACCTTTTTTTCCCTGACTAAGACAAGACGATGAGAGACGAAACCCACGTCATTAAACAATCAATGTGACTATATCAACACATGCAATATCGTTGACGAATAAAGACGAGACTGAAATGTGTTTAAAAAATTAAAACCACTTGTTTTTTATCAAATAAAGGAAAAACAACACATTGACTGTTTTTATGAGCGTTCATGCTTACGGTTGCCAGATTTCAAAAGTATAAATCCCCAGTCAGAGATTTCTGTTAAAAAAAACACGATTTTAGCCGGTCTTTTCAATAGTATCTGGCAACCACGCGCATTGCAATGCGCACACTCTCTCTCTACACTGCGGAAGAAGTGTGTGGATGAACAGAAAACACAGACAAGTTAAACTTAAGTTCAGCGATCTTCATTTGAGATTTTCAACTTAAAGCGTCATTCATGTCGGTCTTGGTTCTGTTACGAGCTGCTCGAGCTGTTTGTGCGACTAAATCTGCGATCAAAATGCAGGCTGACATCCAGCTGTGTTTTTAATGTTGATCATATTATACGAGCAAGAATGCAATGTTTTCTGAATATCGATTTTATACATTGAAATTGATTGATTTTATACATCAGTTCAACAAACAAAAGGGTACGAATAAGTGATGTTCTACATTTGTGAACGAATCTGTGGCTTTGAACGAAGCGTGAGATTGAACGATCCGTTCATAAGGACAGCAACTTGCTTCGTTAGTGAATGAATGAATGCCTCGGTGACTCACTTAGAGCATTATTTATTTTATAAAGATATTTATAAAGGTAAAAAAAAATTAACAGGAAAAATCGATTAAAAGTGCAAATATTGTCTCTTAATGAAAAGGTGTGACTAAAATTGGAGAACCACTGAACTATGGGAAATTGATATGTAGAATTGCACAAGTGCTACTGCTAAAGAGTGCAATGTCAACAAAACGTTTCAATTTCTCATAAGCTTAATTAAATTGGCCTAGAGAGAAAAAAATAAATTACATTATTTTCCCTAAATAGTAAAGACTACATATAAATTACTACCAAAATTAATCTCGGTAACTGCAGTTTGACTAAATGTAATGACTAAAAGTTGACAAAAATTGCAATGACTTTTCGTCAACTAAAACTAGACTAAAACTATGAAAGACAAAATGACTGAAATGTAAATAAGACCAATAAACATTTTCGTCTAAAGATGAAGACTAAGACTAAATCAAAAATGGGTGCCAAAATTAACACTGGATAAACGAGAGTTCGAACAGGAAAGTCACGAACGCGCATCACAGAACAGAGCAAGGCGAGCATTTGAGCTTTTAAAACATAAACTTTGTTATTTATTTTTTAAATGAGTGATCGTTTCGCTTGATAAGACCCTTATTCATCGTCTGGAATCGTTTAAAGCCCTTTGAACAGTTTGCGGTTTGCACTGAAACTCTCATTTGGACCTTGAACCGTTTGGTTCCCATTGAAGTCCATTATATGGAGAAAAATCCTGGAATGTTTTCATCAAAAACTTTCATTTCTTTTCGGCTGAAGAAAGAAAGACGTGGACATCTTATGACATGGGGGTGAGTAAATTATCAGCAAAATTTTTTTTAAAGTGAACAACTCCTTTAATATTTATTTTGTCTCTAATCAGATAAATGTAGCTTTGGTGGGCATAAGAGTCTTAATTTTACAAATCTTACTGTAGGATAAATAAATAAATAAAGAAATTTTATTATTGCAATAAAAATAGGTGGGGCACTAAATAAATTCATAGAACATCTATAGTAAATCAATACGACTAACATGCATTACCCAATTGAACTTCCATGTATCATAAAAGTATCTCATATATACAAAAAGCATCGGTCACACTTTATTTCAATAGTCACTTTAGACGTTCTACTAATTATAAGTAACTTTTCAACTACATGTCAACTAACTGTCATTAGAGTATTAGTATATTATAGTAGACTGTCAGTAGACTGTTAGGTTATGGTTAGGTGTTAGGCTTTGGGTTAGGAGAATAAGTTTACTTGTAGTCGCCAAGTTACTTATAGTCAGTTGAATGTCTGTTGGGGGACCAACAAAATAAAGTGTTAGCAGATATTAAGCTGACAGTCTACTAATACTCTAATGACAGTTAGTTGACATGTAGTTGCAAAGTTACTTATAGTTTGTAGAATGTCTAAAGTGGACTATCGAAATAAAGTGTTACCAAAGCATCTAATTTCTTTATTTGGAAATTTCTAATTTTATTATTTTATCTGATTAATTCATTCAATTAATGAAATTTAAAGTCATTGTGGCAGAAGAGTAAAGCACTTCTGCCAAAAATAAATGGCTTGAGAAGTCAATATATTAAACAAAAGTCTATCACTAACATAAAAACACATGAAGGTGGTTCTGTACTTCAAGCTTGATTTCCTCTTATGATGAGAAAGAAAATTAAGTTCAGGGGGTATGATTAATTGGGTTGATTGTGTCAAATCTATCACTTTTTTTCGAATTAATTACACTTCATGTGTTAAAGTCATATCATTATACCCCAAAACTGACGGTTTATGTTTCCGGAAGCATGTGAGTGCGTCTGAACAGATGAAGCCGATCTCTTCCAACTCCGACCCACTTCAGCTTCAGCCAGATCTGCCGTTGCCAGCGGCAATTAAGAAAAATGACAACCATCACATCCTCTTCTGCTGACAGAAATATCCAAGACTTGTCCCCAATAGGGAAACATATTGATTTGAACAACTGAAATAAAACAAAGCGCTTTTCAAAATGGGTACAGGGGGAAATAAAGCGAAAAGAAAAATCCATACGGGTCAAGAAGATATGAAGGATATAAGGACACAAAGGATTCCAACATGTGAGCGGATCTCCTTGCAGGATTCAATACCAGTTTAGCTTTATCAACAACATGTTGATTATCGCAGAAAATATATTTTTCAATCTTTTTTTTTTATTACAGATACACTCTTACATTAAAAGTAAACTGGGATAGCAAAGGGACTAAAATGCAGAATGTGAAGCTTGTATTTATGCAACACAGAAGATGAATAAGCAATTCCATCATAGTAGTCTCACTAATTTATTTGTGTGTTGCCCTGTGTACATCCATTTAAAATGTAGTGCTGTGAACCCTTTTTTTTTTTTGCTTTTTAAGAAAACTATAAAATAAGATGTTTGTAAATATTCCTTTATTGGGTCAATGTAATGGATCAATCAAGTATTTCAAAGCTCGACACTAGATTAAAAAAAAACTAAATGATAATAATGACAATGACTTGAATGTATATACATATATTTCTTATGATAAACATTTTCAATATCTGATTTAAAACAATTGTGTGGGGTTTCAAAGGAACTGGATGGATGGATGGATGGATGGATGGATGGATGGATGGATGGATGGATGGATGGATGGATGGATGGATGGATGGATGGATGGATGGATGGATGGATGGATGGATGGGACAGAAATACAAAAGATGGATGGATGGACGGGATAGAAATACAGAAGATGGATGGATGAACAGATGGACAGTTGGTGATGGATGGATGGATGGATGGATGGATGGATGGATGGATGGATGGATGGATGGATGGATGGATGGATGGATGGATGGATGGATGGATGGATGGATGGATGGATGGATGGGACAGAAATACAGAAGATGGATCGATGAACAGATGGACTTTTGGTGATGGATGGATGGGAGAGAAATACAGGAGATGGAAGGATGAATAGATGGACAGTTAATGATGTATGGATAGATGGATGGATGGATGGATGGATGGATGGATGGATGGATGGATGGATGGATGGATGGATGGATGAGACAGAAATACAGAAGATGGATGGATAAATATATTGACAGCTAGTGATGGAGTGATGGATGATGAGACAGTTAGTGATGGAGTGATGGATGGATGGATGGATGGATGGATGAGACCATTAGTGATGGATGGATGAGACCATTAGTGATGGAGTGATGGATGGATGGATGGATGGATGGACAAACTAGATGGATGGATGGACAAACTAGATGGATGGATGGACAAACTAGATGGATGGATGGATGGATGGATGGATGGATGGATGGATGGATGGATGGATGGATGGGACAGAAATACAGAAGATGGATCGATGAACAGATGGACTTTTGGTGATGGATGGATGGAAGAGAAATACAGGAGATGGAAGGATGAATAGATGGACAGTTAATGATGTATGGATAGATGGATGGATGGATGGATGGATGGATGGATGGATGGATGGATGGATGGATGGATGGATGGATGGATGGATGGATGGATGGATGGATGGATGGATGGATGGATGGATGGATGAGACAGAAATACAGAAGATGGATGGATAAATATATTGACAGCTAGTGATGGAGTGATGGATGGATGGATGGATGGATGGGACAGTTAGTGATGGATGGATGATGGATGAGACAATTAGTGATGGAGTGATGAATGGATGGATGGATGGATGGATGGATGGATGGATGGATGGATGGATGGATGGATGGATGAGACCATTAGTGATGGATGGATGAGACCATTAGTGATGGAGTGATGGATGGATGGATGGATGGATGAGACCAATAGTGATGGAGTGATGGATGGATGGATGGATGGATGAGACCATTAGTGATGGATGGATGGATGGATGGATGGATGGGACAGTTAGTGATGGAGTGATGGATGGATGAGACAGTGATGAAGTGATGGATGGATCTGGTATATCTGGGGCTCTGATTTGACAGATATTTATCCATTAAAACAGAAGGTGTTATTCCTGTCTTCTCCTCACATGCACATTTGACTTTCTCTGTAGTATATTTCCATCGAGAGCGGTGTCGTGCAGGTCGAGGCAGAAGGTCAGCCATAGTGCAAACTTTGTTGTGGATTGTGGGCCTAACTTGAGAGCTGTTATAAGTGGCACAGTGCAGCATTCAGGCTATGCTGTTAACTTGCCAGAAATTCGGATCATTCCTGTTTGATTGTTCTCACTTGCCAGCCCTGGGATTCAAACCACGGGTATGTTTGGAATGACATACTACCATCGCACTAGAACTATTTTTGCCGCACACATTACAGTATGTCAACCTAATATAGTATTAGCATTTTCTGCCTGCATAAAATAACAGTGTGACCTTCAAAAATTTGCCAAAATGCACAATACAAACCAGAGCGAATACCACGGTATATTTCACACTGCAGTAAGGGACATGTAAATCTACACAATTTAAACAAAAGAAAAAAACCTAGTTAGTATTTCACTAGTTTGGACTTTTGCTAAGATATGTTCTTGGGTTTAAAAGAGTGCAACAGAGCGAGACAGAGTGGGATTACGAAATCTTTAAAGGTGAATTAGCATATTTAGCAAACGGCCCTTTCGTGCCCCAGGTTACACATCACAAACAAACACAGCTCTTATGGGTGTTTGTGTCATGAGTAAGCAACTGAGTAGACTAACACTGCGTAGAGTGAACGTGAGCGTCTCGCTTATAATAAACCCATCCAACGGATCTGGCCTGGGCGCAGTTTCGACATGTCGTTACACAACTATGTGAGGCTGTTCACTAAGGTCTAAATGCAGCGTAATTTGGCTTGCACCTCTGTACCCAAATCTGAATTTAGTCAGACCCCACAGCAGCTAAACACCCTCAGGCTCCGCCTCCTACAGTAGCCACGCCCCAAACTCACTAAAAGTAACTTAAAATAAATAAATACAAATTAAAATTAAAAATAATTCCTATACAAAATTACATATTTTTCTTTAAAAAATATATACAAAAATAAAAATGTATACATTTATTACAAAAAAATTATATATATATATATATATATATAAAATAATTAAAATAATTAATATATATATATATATATATATATTATACAATATGTATTTCTAAGAAATTATACAAAAATGTATATATTTATTACAAATATATATATATATATATATATATATATATATATATATATATATATTATACAATATGTATTTCTAAGAAATTATACAAAACAAATATTTGTATATATATATATATATATATATATTTTTTTTTTTTTTTTAAATGAATCAAGAATGTAAAAGTCAACATTACTAATTGACTAGCTGGTCATTTGGCAATCATAATCATCATAACCCTCAAGAAACATGCTGATTTTCAACAGTGATATTCACACCTCCTCCTTGATTAATTATTTGATTGGACAGCCAAACGTTTAAAGATGAAAGGTGAACCATGTAACGTTTTTGTTTTCAAAATGTATAAATTTAAATGAGCAAGTCCTCCATGAATCCATTTTCCAGCCAGTCTTTTGTCATATCGTGAATAACTACGGTACACCTATATTAAGTGTTTATATTCAGACTATTTTAGACCAGTCATAGACATGACTCGTCATAAACAGAGGCAACAATGTTCCTCCACAAGACGCATGCAGTTTTTCGCTAAATCGTGAAAAGTGACATTACCGATACGCATTTCCAATGTAATAACTGTGATGTTTCATTCACATGAAATTAGCATGCAATACAAAGTTTGCAGTACACTTCCATTCTGAAAATAGCATACTATTCTGTCTGTCTGCTATCTATCAACCCCTAACAGAACAGACAAACACACACGCCACACACACAAGCCCTCTAGACTGCATTATCAGTGAGCGTTCACCCTACCAGCTCCTTTTCTACATTTCCTATTCAGTCTGTTACATTGACTGATGGCTGGTGCATCTGTATTACAGACCTGAGGAGAGACAAGGCTATTGACATCAACACTGAGCCAATAAAAACACAGAATCAGGTTAAGGGAAATCTCATAAACTCTGTGCCTCAGCTGAAGGTCAACAATGGTGTATCTTAAGGAGATGAAGCTTGATTGTCTGAAAACGGGAGCTCGATGCTGCATGTGTCGTCGTCTTCATACGCAACTCCATCATGCTGTACTCAAAGGGCAGATTTTTATAAAAGCGCAGCAATTCCTCTAATGGCTTTTATGGGAAGGCAGACGGGGCGGGTCTGAAGATCTACAGAGGCCCACGTCTTTATATTGAATAAGGTCAGGCTTAAAACACCCCAGAGGAAAAGAGCGATGATATTTACGAAGAAGTTGCGCTTTGACGTGTGACATCTGTGCACTGATCTTCTGCTATTATGTGATTTAGATGCCGGGAGATATATGAAGATGAAGATGCTTTTTGAACCATGCTAGCAAACAGTAGAGGCACTGTCCAGAATTAACATAAAATATTTTTGAGAGATAAAAGTCATTAGACTATTCTATTATTTACAGAAACCGGTCAAAAGTTTGGAAACATTTAAAAAAAAAACAATATATATAATAATAATAAATAATATATATATATATATATATATATATATATATATATATAAGGGCTGTGCAAAAATTAATTCACATCCAAAATAAAAGTCTGTGTTTACATAATATATTTGTGTGTGCTGTATATAATTATTTTGTATATATATACCTATGCATGCATATATATATTTAAGAATTATTTGCGCTTAAATTCTGTATATATATATATATATATATATATATATATACATAATCTATATTATATAAATATAAATATTTTATATATGAATAACACATTTTCTTTAATATATACATGCATATGTGTGTATTTATATATACAAAATAATTATATACAGCACACACAAATATATCATGTAAACACAGACTTTTATTTTGGATGCAATTAATCGCAATTAATTTTTGCACAGCCCTAATATATATATATATATATATTCAATATCAATCAATTTTAAAAAAATACGCGACACTGTCAGACGAATTTTTACTGTCTATGTGTCAGACAAGCATGGAAGCGATAACAAACATTGCGAAAAGTGAGGGAGAATTTGATTGAAAATCTGTTATAGGCTACATTTGAAAAACAGCCATTGGTAATTTTACCCTGTTGTGGTTCTAATCATCATATGGTCCGGTAAATAACATTATGCCACATTTTATAGGGCGAAATGGGTTACAGTGATGTGTAATAGACATTTTAGCACTCAGCGCGGTTACACTTGCGTTCATGTTGAGTGCATTTTTTGAGAAATGAAGGGCTGTGCACAATGTAAATGCCGTTTATGTTCGGGATAGTCTGGTTCTAAAGGAAACGGCGTCTGTTCAGGTCGGACTCAGGTCTAATTAAAAAAAAATAATTATGCATGTCGGGTTCAGGTAAGTAGTGATTAGGGTTGGGTATCGAGAGGAACCGTGACTTTTCGTTTTTCCCGGAATCGTTCAAAAGTTAAAATTTCGATTCCTAGTTTCGATATTCACACTCCGCCGACCAGAAGAAGAAACCGCTGAACAACACCAACGAAGAAGCGTCTACCGGAAGTGTTGGCATAACCGCGCGAGTCGAACATGAGTAGCTTACGTCGGCGGTCCAAAGAGTGGCTTCACTTTTCTAAAAATAACAAAATCTCGGCAAAATGCAGAGTATTTCCCTTTAGAAAGGAGTATTTCCTTCAGAAAGACCGTTGGTTAGCAAGGTTAGCTAAACTTTTTTTGACCCTACCTCTTAAAAGAATCGGAATCGAGAATCGTTGGGAACCGGAATCGAAACAAGGAATCGGAATCAGAATCGTTCAAATTCAAACGATACACAACCCTAGTAGTGATTCGAGTTGATTCGAGTCGGGTACAGTTTTTAGGACCCGATAAGACCTCTAATTCAGAGTACAACAGCAAACACTGTTTAATTGAAGTGCATATAGAAATCTGGCACCCGACTGAACGAAGTTAAACTGAGAGAGCGTGCGTTCACAGACACCAGAATGAACGCATTCACACCCTGCGTCCCAATTCGCTTACTTATACTACGCCCTAAAAGTATGTACTCTTTTTGTGAAGAAAAAGTACATACTTTTGAGTATGTAGCAAAAAAGTAGGCAAGCTTTGGGACATACTATCACGTCATCTTTAACGGACGGCTCTGTCGCGTGCTGCGTGCATCCTGTCACCATAAACTGCCCTGTCAATCATCTCGTCACAGTTAAAATCCTCCATTCAATCTAATTTGATTTCCTACCGTATCGGAGCGCGTTAATCTGCCAGTCATGGGTCTTTCATGTGTATACTTTCCTCGTGTTTCGCAATTTGAATATAGTGATGCATTTAAAAAGTAATGGCTAAACGTATCCTTACAAAAGTTCACAATGCTGCTGCAGATGCAATATAATGTGGAGAACAACATTGAATAAATTAATTTCGTCAGGTCAGATAGTGTTAATTAATCACTCAAACCTCTTTATCTAAACCTCTCAACATAACCGCGGGACTCGCGCGTCCTCGGTGTCTGTAGTTTTTTTTAACACTTTTTACTCGTGTTTGTAGTTCTAACCGAATCCTCGTTCAACGCGCAAAGGGTTGTGGGCAATATCAGCCGTTAGAGTGTGCATCGATCTACACTTCGGATTCCGACCGGAAAAAGTAGACCATCCGGGTATCTTTGAAATACTCATTTCAGCATACTACGGTTTGGGACGCACTAATTCTATTTTCGAATACTATTTAGGACGGATAGTATGCGAATTGGGACGCAGGGACAGTAACGTTCATCAGGCAGTAATACAGTACGTTCAGTTCACGTTCGCCCACCTATAGTCTTCATTGGCTGCCGTGAACGATGTCTACTTTGACCCTCAAATACTGTAGTTGTAGCTGAGACTGGAAGAGTTTGATTTGTGTGTCGAAAAGACGCTGTTTTTAGCACTGCGAAAGCAAATCCACTTTGCATGCACCTCAAAGAAAGAGGAATATGGCTTGAATTGATACAGTAATACATGCCATCGTTACATCATAAGTGCTGAGGAAACCTCCGGAGCTGAAATTCAGACACGCACTCTAAGCAGTCGACCAATCACAACAGACTGGGCCAGCTGACCAATCAGAGCAGAGTTAGCTCTGGGAAAGGAGGGGGTTGAATCTTTCTCAAACTATTTCAGAGACTGTGAGAAAAGAGCCGATGCTGCAGTGCAACTAGCCTTTAAGAGAGTAAATTTGGCCTCCATGTTGACAAAAAAATGGCCATGAATTGCACACCTTTAAAGGAAGCAATATCCATAGACATGGCACAAGGTCAGATATAGATTCTCAACATGTCTGCACCTATAGAGCGCTCAGCATCTGCTCAGCACATGTCTATAAATCTCACTGGAATCCCTTTAATGGCACCACAAACCCAGCTAATGGATGTCGTGCTGGGGTGAAAAACACTAACAAGAACCATCGAAACAAACATGAAGGCTAACCTCTCAACCTTCTGTCATACCTTAGATGTCCTGGGGTTTTTCTGAGAAGCCCATAAGCGCGTCACACCACATCCCATAAAACACTTCATCAGCACCACGTCCGAAACGCGTCTGTTCTGGGATCATTCACAGCTTGAAACAGTAGTAAGGTCGACAGGAACCCAAGAGAAGCAAACAGCTGGATCTGTATGTCCATCAAAAAGCACATTTAGTATATAAATGCACATGAATTGTAAATCCAGCGAACGTGTCAGGAGTGTGAGTCTCATTGGTGGTGCTTTTCTAAGACCTATAACAGTCAGATCGTTCCAGAGTGTGTTTCGAAGGTGCTTTTGTGGCTCATTCATGATTTTTCACACCCAAGCCCTCGGTTACGCTACAGGTAAGGTAATACAACCCGTACCCACCAAGATAAATGCCATATTTTCTGTTCTATAATGAAAAATGAAGAGCCCGAAAATTATGAAACGGTGCACTTTGTACGGTAGGCTGCATTTCGCAATAGACCGCACAATAATTCAAGGATTTAGTGCATTTTTCTAATGAATTAATGAAAATGCATTTTGGCGGCCCGACCAGCAATCATATGCATGACATTTTAATTTCTGCTTTGCATATAGATAAAACGAACTAAAATCTAATTTGTAGGAATGCCACTGATATTAATCATCATACGCATAATTGTATATTTTTAAAGTAAAGGGCATCCGTTTCAATTTCCTTTTTTTTTTTTTCAGCAGTGAAAACTAACTACAATAATCATTCCACAAGCCCCAAAGCAGATAAAAAGTAGCAAATCTGTTCGCTTGTATTCAAACATGAACTATTATTGGTGTTATAAAATTAGTGTAAACTTACTAATGCTAGTAAGTTTTAATATTCACAAAAAAAGCATGTATAAAATCATGTAAAATGAATATAATAATACTACATTATTATTACAATTAATACAAATCTGAATTATTTAATAATAATAATAATATTTTTTATTAATAAAAAAACTACTGATACTAATAAGCATTATTATTTTTTATTACTCACAAAAAGTTACAATTAATATAAAATAATACATTATTATTACTATTATTACAAAATCCAAATAATTTCATTATAAAAATGATCATTATTATTATCAAATAAAATAATGCATTTTTGTGAAGAAGATTTTTTTTAATAATTTACAGTACATATTACAACAAAAATATGATGTATAATAATGTATAGCTTTAAAGTTGATACAAATTGAATTTTCTGGGAAAATGGACAGATGACTCATATTGTATTTGTACAAATGAGAGTATACACAACTTTGTCCAATCAAATGCCACCTAGAATACTAGTGGTCTTTGCATTCAGAGTACAACAGCAAACACTGTTTAATCGCATGCAAAAGTGCATGCATTCTAACGATAAACTGTTAAATGAATAGTTCACTTTGAAGTACATTTTTGATATGTTTTAGCTTACCTCAAGGGCATCCAAGATGTAGGTGTCTTTGTTTCCGCGGTAGTTTGAATTTTGATATTTTTAGGTCAAACCGTTCGTGTCTGTCAGTCATATAATGGAGGTCTATGGTCACCACCTCAAAGAGCATGCACAGAGAAGTCCAAATTAAACATGATTTAATGACTCGTAAATGTAAGTACACATTGATGGCCTAAGACACGAAACGAGTGCTTTGAGTGAGAAAAAAACGAACAGTTTTTATATAGTTTTACCTCGTTACCACAGTCACGTCTAAGTACTCTGAGGGTGAAGGCGCTTCTGAAGTGATCTCTCATTGTTTACACAGAGATTGCGTAAGCGTTACCTTTCACTGTGAAGATCTAAACATATTTAGATATACAGGAAATCGCAATGGAAGATGATTTCGATACATCAACAGACAAGGTTGATTTTTTTTCAGCTGCTTGAGAGTTGTGTTTTGAAGTGGTGACCATAGACCTCCATTATATGACTGACAGACAAGAAAGGTTTGACCTAAAAATATCAAAATTGAAACTACCGCGGAAACAAAGACAACTACATCTTGGATGCCCTTGAGGTAAGCTAAAACATACCAAAAATTAATTTCAAAGTGAACTATCCCTTTAATGGACCAGCAAAGTTGAATGCAGGGCACCTAAAAACAGCTTAGCCCCACATGCTGCGATAAATCAGTAAACAGCTTTAATCCAAAGTCAAGTCAACAGCTGACAGCCTTGAGTGGCAGTGTGTTGAACTTAAGTAAAAATACAAATATTAGACTGTATTCTGACAGGTTAAATATAGCGGGTGTTTGAGTGACGGGACGAAAGAGGCCAAGAGCAAGACAGATTGACTGGCAGAGTAAGAGGGCACCAGGGCCTTCAGAGATGTTACCTGTCAATGGGCAGCCCCCCCAAAAAAAAGTCTGATGAGCCAAAGATTTGCCTCTTGTTTAGGCTGTTATGACAGGTTAGCTTGTTTATTTGACGCCTCGAGAGTTCTCAAGTTCTCCCTCACATAACGGTATGAGATTGAATTCACTCAGGAGATTTGAAGTGCCTGATTATGTTATTATTGAAATGTGAAAATGCCAAACGGCGGTCCACGTTCGGTTCAAATGTCATGATATGTCACAGCCGGTTGAAATGCCTCACTGTGAGCCACTTCAGTTAATAAGATTACATGCCGGCTGAATTAATGAACAACTGAGGGCATAGAAACTGAGAAAATCCATTCTGACGCACGTTTAAACACCCTGAAAACAAGCACTCGCCGTAACCCTTCCCCGCGGCTCTAGCTCAGGTTAGCCGTGTCAAGGCACAGCTCCAGGGATACTGTGTTCCACAGGGGCCGCGATCTTTCGCTCGGTCATCCATTAAACAGGAGATGAAGTGGCCGGCTTAGCCGATCAATGACAGTGCAGGTGACAGTCTCTGAAGTTGGTGAACGCTCTGACATTTGGAGAGGAAACGGGAACGTTCTCCTCGGAGCACCTCGGGGTCAACCCATCCATCAGTGCTGTCCTTCCCCTTCAGTGTGTGCTCTCAATCTGATCCGTTACACACCAGCTCATAAAAACAACATGAACTCAATGTGGGCCGCTTTCATTTCTTAAAGCAACAGTTCACACAAAAACAAACCTTATGGTCATTATTTACTCGTATTCATGTTGTTTCAAACCCAACGGCTGTCATTTTTTTTTTTTTTTGCAGGACTCAAAAAGTAGAATAACGGCATACAGGTTTGGAACAAAAATCATAAAAATGTTCATATAATATGTTCCTGATCCTATTGTGAATGATTCATAGGTGCACATTATTCCAAAGAGAAAAATATAAATATATTATTAGGCCTAATGGGTTTTTGCAATATACATTTTTAATAAAAATAATAATAATAATAATATAGTAAAATTGTATTACAATAAAGTAAAAATGTATTAAAATTAAACAATAAAATAAAATAAATAAATATATGTGAATAATAAATGTATTACAAAATAAAAAATATATATTTTAAAAATATTTTTCTAATATTTTATACAAAATCATTTTATCATAAATTAGGGCTGTCAAACGATTAATCGCAATTAATCGCGTCCACACACACACATGCATGTATATTTAAGTATTATTAAGTATTAAAGTATTATTTATATATAAAATATTTATATATAATATACATTATATATAAATCTATATACAGTATACACATGAAAATATTTCTTAAATATATACAAGCATGTGTGTGTATTTATATATATATATATATATATATATATATATATATAATAATTATACAGAGTGCACACCAACATATAATGTAAACATTTTGACAACTTTTATTTTGGATGTGATTAATCGCGATTAATCTTTTGACAGCCCTAAACTTTTTTATAAAATATTATTTTATAGAAGAAAAAAAAAGTATAGTATTGTAAATTTACCGATATCTTTCATCAGAAAATAATTTGCTCTGTCTCTAAAACAATGCTTGACTGGCATCACTGAATTCTTTTGATTCATATTCCCCAAACTTCCAAACATTTTCTATGTAAAGTCATATGTCACATTACAAAAAAGAAATCAAACGAGTCTCAAATTAGCATTCACAAATCACAACGCTTTTAACATATCCAGTTTCTATAATATTCTATTCTTGATTTTATCCTCCAGAATTTGATTGGATTGTGAAAAACGTGCTGTGATTTCATTAGTTAAAATAATTTGAGCCTTCCTTACATCAATCGCCGAAGCTGTTTCAGAGAAGCGAGTCAAATTCATTGTTTTGATATCATAAAAAAAATAATCTTCTTCATGCACTGATGAAACAACAGTATCTAAGAACGTACATAAGCATAAAATAAATACATCTTATCTTTGCCATGAACATTTTTAAATTCCACGCACTGAATCCCACCAACATGCTACACCGTGTCACCATCTGCAACATTCCCTGTAAAGAGCTTGGCACTTGGACGCTTGCCTGGAATTCTCTGTGTATCCCTGTGCTATGTTCAGATGGTGTTTATGCTAAAGCACAGTCCCTAATGGGCCTCAACCCGTACGAGGAGCGCTCCTGAGCGATGGTCTCCGTCTCACGCATTAGGCTCAATGACATGTTATGACCCCTGCTGTGTGCAGGTCCCCGGGGGGCGCCACCACGGCACACGGATCACCCCGGTCGCGCCGGAGATGTCTTAATCATGCCGAGAGTGGGTGGGGGTGTGTGGACGTGTCAAAACAGCAGTTTTTAGGAATGCAAATGAAGACGCGCAAATGAATAATTATGAGTTTGCACATCGTACAAGCATCTATAAAGAGACGAGGGACAAGCTATTTCGTGATTATTATCAAGCATTTTCACACTTCCTTTCAGCACGCAACTCAGCAAGCAGCCCGATCGCATGAAATCGCCCTCCCAAGTAATGGATTGAATTTTGCATGGAAATGACAGAAATGAGCCTCAAACTGCAAACCATTTCTGATACGAGTTTGAACGCAACAGTAGTCAAATTTGGGAGAAATTAAAAGACTCCGAAGGGCTCAAATGATTTTGGTAGTGCAATTTTCCCAATGTTAGTTTAACATTTCACTTAACGCAGGGACAGTCCAATTATGCAGTTCGGGGAGCACTTTAAGAAAACGCGGCGTGAAAATAAAATGACCAGTTAAGAGTAATGATACTTGATTTTCATCTCAATGCAGCACAGAAACCAACAATCAAGGCTATGCATCAGACCAGCCTCAGTTTTATAACCCAATTTATCAAAACAAATACACCAGTCAAATGAAAAAGACTATTTTCACTTTGCAGAATAAAATAGTCAATGTGAATTTGAAGACACGACATGAATACTTCAATATATCAAAATAAATGCACCCAGTTGAAATTTCAAGCCAACACACACTCAAATAAATAAATAAGTATATATATATATATATATATATACTTATTGTGTGTTTATATAATGTGTGTCTGAATGAATAGTTATAATGTATGTATATATATATATATATATATATATATATATATATTAGGGCTGTCAAACGATTAATCACGATTAATCGCATCCAAAATAAAAGTTTGTGTTTACATAATATATGTGGGTGCACTGTGTATAATTATTTTGTACATATATAAATACTCACATATGCATGTATATTTAAGAAAAAAATATTATTTATATATAAAATATTTATTTTTATATATAATATAAATTATATATAAATCTATATACAGAATATACATGAAAATATTTCTTAAATATATACAAGCATGTGTGTGTATTTATATATATAAAATAATTATACACAGTGCACCCACATATATTATGTAAACACAAACTTTTATTTTGGATGCGATTAATCGCGAATAATCGTTTGACAGCCCTAATATATATATATATATATATATATATATATATATATATATATATATACATACAGCATATATATTCATATACATCCGTATATATACATCCGACCTCCGTGTGGAGCATTGGCTGTTGTCAGAATCCTTGTGCATTCAAAAATTTCACTGGATTATTACAATTAATGGCACAATGAATGTCTGGAAATGATATTTCCAACTGAGACACTACAACAAAATATATAAATAACTGGGGCGAAAATACTAGTGTGCCTAAGACTTCTGCACAGTACTGAGTATATATACAGTATATATATATATATATATATATATATATATATATATATACAGTATATGTATATATATATATATATATATACACATATACACATTACACACACACACCCTTTTCTTTTTTTATTATTGCCCTGAACAAATTAAGTAGTTTGACTTCTCAACTGCTGCCTTCACATGCAAATATCTTATACTTCATATTAAAGAACACAAATTCATTCTAAATCAGTAGGAATAAAAAGATTATAATCGGTACATCTATATTAAACAGTCCATTCATTGGTGGGATTTGCAATTTTTGACGTTATCTCAGATCTTTGCTAAATGAAGTGCACACCGTTTTTTGAATATTCAGCGGATGTCATGTCACTTTCCAGCAATAAGTGGCTTAAAGGTGTAGATTAATTCGTTCGCCTTCAAAGCTGTGTGTTTTTCTTTTTTCCTTGGCACACAAAAGAATACATTTTGCGTTGTTCTTTAATTTTCATATGATGAAAGTACATTGTGAGCAGGGGCTCTAAAGCTTCTGGAAGCTAGAGTTTTACTGAATAGTGGCATACATTTAATTATATTCCTCTTAAAAAGCTTCAGACGATTTGGAATATAGTGTATGAAATTATTTATGGTGCATTTTTAGAGCTCAAAATCCACAGGAAAGCTATTTGTGTTCCACAGAAGCAGATAAATAATAAATCAATTTTCATTTTAGGTGAACTATCCTTTTAAGACCTCAAACTACAAAACACATGTTGTTACCGAATCTAAAATCCTAAGATAAGGTTGCCACCACGGATTCTGGATTCCTACAGCGCAAATTCTAATTAGCGATTATGACAAAATCTTGACCACCGGTGGGCAGGGCTTTATCTTCAAACACACAAGACACTGACCACAAACAAAAAAAGCTGCGCCGCTTGACTTGAGCCGGGTCAGAGCCGGTCACTGCGTACCAGTGATCAAAAAGCTCCGCATCCCATTAGCCAGACCTCGCAGTGGGGTAACCCAATTAAATCAATTCCATTTAATCAGAGCGGGACGCATGAGCTGAGGAGGTGTGCTCTTCCTGACAGTCTCGTAGCATGTAATCCCGCCGCTTAATCGCCAGAGCCGTGTCCACGGAGAAACGCTAATAGGAATGTGATGGAATTCCACTAATGATAATCGGGTAACGTCGCAAATTGATCGACCTCTACGATCTGAACTTTGTAAAAGGTCTCGTTTGGGTCAAGTTACTTGATTGGATTAGTGCTGTAACATTTTAAAAGTATACAAAATGTCTATTTAGTGGGACTGTCATATTTTGAAAAATAAAAAAATAAAAATTGCTTTGTACAAAAAAATATATTTTAAATTAAATTAGTGCTGGGTAATGATTCATTGTGATTAATCGCATTAAAATAAAAGTTTGTGTTTATATAATGTGTGTGTACTGTGTATAATTATTTTGCATATAAACACACACACATGCATGTATATATTCAAGAAAAATGTGTTATTTATAAAGTATATACATGCAAATATTTCTTAAATAATATATGTGTGTATGCTGTGTATAATTATTTTGTATATATAAATACACACACATGCATGTATATATTTAAGAAAAATGTGTATATTTATATATATATATATAGTATATACATGCACTTTTTCTTAAATATATACATGCATGTTATATATATATATATATACACACAAAATAATTATAAACAGTACACATATATATTACATAAATGCAAACTTCTATTTTGGATGCGATTAATCGTTGTCCAGCACTAAATAAAATATATTTTCTATTTAAAAACATTTCATTTTTAAATAAATAGAATTGCATGCACAAATCATAATTTATGTAAATTAATAAAAATAAAGAATCATTGATACAAAAATAAAAATACTTGCCAAATACACTAAACAAGATTTCAAAAAGTGCCATCATTCACACTTTCTTATCCCTAAAATGCTCTGATTCCAGAGTAAATAGGAGAAGGAAAAACTAATGGTCCAGACAAGTTCTGTTAATACAAGAGGGAACAAAAACACACCACAGCTGTACACAGTCTGCAATAAATGAGCTAACTGATGTATCTTTCTGACAGGCACGAGGGTGTAAAGATATAAAATAGGATCTTTTGAGATATTGCGGTACCTTTGGTCTGTCCTGGATGATGATGCTCATCACAGACTAATGAGATCTTTGGAGAGTATACTCAGGTGCGCCTGCAAAGACAAAGAGAACCGGATCAGTAAACAGACAGAAAGAGAGAGAGAGAGAGAGAGAGAGAGAGAGAGAGAGAGAGAGAGAGAGAGAGAGAGAGAGAGAGAGAGAGAGAGAGAGAGAGAGAGAGAAAGTAACTGCTGTAAGACAGTGTGTTAATCAAAAAACCCTCAACTAAACGTTCAAAACCACAATTTTATCATAAGTTAAGGCTAAATGTATTTGTTTGTCATTTAGGAGTACACTAGCATACAGACTTCAGTTTGAAAGTTGGATGAGTACGCTTTTTTATTAAACTTTGTAATGTTAAAAAAGATGTTTACACAGTTATATTCATCAAGTTACACTGAAGACTAGCAATCACATGAATAAATTACATTTTAAAATATATTAACATGGAAAACAGTTACTTTAAATTGTAATATTAATAATATATTTCATAATTTTACTGTTATTAAATACATCCAGTCTTGGTGAGCAGAAGAGTTTGTCTTGTACTGTATATCGCTGCAGCAAAACCTCCTGGATCGAAGTATCTGTCCCAAATAAAATTGCATAGTAATTTTTGATAGGTTGGCTCTTTTACTTGAACGCTCATAAACCTTCATGAAACTCAAATCTGTCATGATAGGCAGCACACAGGGATTTCTCTGGCTTTCAGTTCAATTCAATTCACTTTTCACAACACAGTTCATTCCAAAGCAGCTTATTAGAAGAGTGCTGTAAAACCTCTATTGAGCAAGTTAGTAGAGGAAACACCACGAAGCTGTTTAGGCAGAATGAGTAAAAAACATGAGGAGGATTACTCATTTCATGCCAATTTTCTCATAATATACACTGCAGTATCACCTCTTTTCTCACAGTGTATGATTCAGTATCTCTAAACCCCTCCTTTCCGAAAGCTTCCTCTGCTCTGATTGGTCAGATGACCCAGTCTGTTGTTATTGGTCGACTGCTTCAGCGCGTGTCCGCCCATTACCATATCAGAATCTCAGGTTGTATACAAAAGAACGTATAAGTTATAACAATGGTGTCGGTTTTAATGTATCAATTCAAGCCATATTCCTGCTAAAAGCAACACTAAGTAAGATTTTTTTAACCTTTTTTTTTTACCTAAAATTGTTTCAGTGGTTCATTAAGTCGTAACAGGGCGAAAGGCACTTCTGGATTCGCTTTGTGGTCCTGTAACTGCTATAACCTAACTCTATAAGATTGCCAGATCGCTGTAGTTCTAATGAGACATAAGAAAACTACACATTTGACTTGCTTTACGTAAAGTATTACAATAGTCATCATTTTGTTTTTCTTCGTTTCTGATGTCGCAATATATCATACTTTCATGAAATAATGCAACATACTCTAACTTGTCTGTGGATATCGTTCATTCCAAAGCCGGTGCTGGATAAACAACGGGCGTGCACGCAACAGTAGGATGCGCTAGGCTAAATTATTTACAACAGCGCTAATGGACAATTCCGCTTCCAACCAGTAGGGCGACCGTAGAGGAAACATTACTTGGTGTTGCTTTAATAGAGTGCCGAAGTTATGACGTCACTTTGTAGGACAACTCGGAAGTTAGCGGCGCATGGGTTGAACGAAAAGCTATGGTTTTCCCCATAGACTTTTGGAAAATCGTAAAAAATAAGTTGTGACCCTTACACGTTTTGTCTATCAGGATAATCTTTACAAGTTAATCCAAAAAGTATACATTTTGAAGCTTATATAAAGTTTTAGAAAAAAACCCATTCAAAAAACCCATAGACTTTAGAGCGAGGGAACCAGGAGTGCTAAAATGCTAACACACTTCCGCGTTTGGCCTAAAAAGTGACGTCATAACTTCGGCACTCTATTGCCCTTCAAATGGGATATCAACAAAGAAACGCACTTCTAGGACTTTCCAGGTAATGATTACCAGACGTCTTCTAATGGAGCAGACACGTCAAAATGTCTAGCATTTAAATATCCTTCGCTTCTCAACCTCCATTTGAGAGTCACATGGTGCAATCGAATGACAAAGCCGTCGGGATGAAGTCGTGACACAGTAAATCAAGTGAATTTCGAGCTTTTACGGGCACAAAAAAAGGAAAAGGAGCAAAATACTGATAGGGAGTAATAATCCTTTCTTTTCCCGATTATATAAACTTAATAGGATCCCGAATGCAATCACTGTCTAAACTAATGCTTTTAGAGACACAGAGGAGGATCTCATCAGATTGCGCCTGGACAGAATGATTCCCTCGTCTCCGCTTTTCTATTCGCTCCCCTCGCTCGCTTCCTGACCCCTTCTCCTCCGCCTGGAACGCCTTCCCCCTGTGTTTACAGACAATAAAGAGACGGACGAATGTTTACTTTGTCATGGAATGAGAAATGTGCTTCTATTATATCATTCAAGATCATTTACGTTCCCCATTGGCTCCTACTTGCGCAATTGTGTTTTTTCTGTCTCGCTCGCGGTGTTCATTTGCACTTTGTCAAGGAAACAGACATTTTATGTCAAGGCCCTGGGGAATTAAATTAATAAAGAAAATGCATGGTAGATTATCTTCAATTATGAATACTGCCAGAACAGGAGTATAAAAAATAGATATTCAAGCCATCCTCTGCCTAGCAGAAACGAAATTAATTTATTGGTATGTACACAGAGCCAAATGTGTTAGTGTGCTCAGACTTCAAATAACATTTATAAGGCATATCATTTATTTCAGATCGAGGTAATGCTTATGCAATGCATGAAAATGTTGCTTTTAACAGGCCTATTTATTTATTAGCTTTGAGGTCATATTAGTGCTGGGCGGTTTGACCAAAAATGTATATCATGGTTTTTTTTTTTTTTTTTTTTTTTTGGGGGGGGGGGGGGGGGGGGGGTTTGTCAAAATTTTCCGGTTTATGACTTTTTTTCATGCATAATCAGGGGTTCAAAGCATTTTATAATGGTTGAGAGAGGAACTTCTGCAATAAATTGACATAGGATGGTCAATTTTACTGTCAATAGTTAATACTGTAGAATAGAATAGCAGCCAGTACCTAAAATTGTTATTTCTTAACGTATATTAATTTACTTTTGCGCTACAATAGCGCTCTCTCGACATTTGACAAGAAAATAACGACATAGCTCTGCAACATCCACCTTCCCTGTAAAGTAACACCAGAGCACTGCTGTTTGGTCTGTCTATGGTATACCCTCACCTCACCGTCGCTGCTGTGTCCGAAACCGCGGCACGCACTCGTTCACTCATTCACTAATCCATATGGGGCTTGGGCGTCGTGACGTCATTACTGGCGTGGCGGCCATGTTAGCAGCTTCGCGCATGTAAACATACAGCACGTCGAACGAGGAGAAGCAGCAGAATTCGGATAAAGAACATAAAAAAGGGTGTTAAAATCCCTAAAAAGTTGTGGAATTTACTTGGGATATGTTAAATAGGGAAGCCGGTGACCGGTTTTCAACCGGTTTGGATCCATATGAAATTTCCAATAAGAGTTGGCAAACAGTGGTAACAGTATTCTGGGCAAAGGTAACGTTAAGATGCGCTCCCACTTAACTGTTAGCTGCTAGTTTAGTAACTGTTATAGGTAACAATCATTCACACATGTACTTTTAACTGTGTGTTTCAAAAGTGTTGTTAGTAACGTTAGCTGTCAACCCTTTTTCCGGGTTTCTCACGTAGCCTACTCGAGCTCTTTTCCCGCTGCCTTCCCATTTTAGTATTTTATTTCCTGTAAAATATCAGGTATTTTAATATTCTACTAATATACACTTTTGAAACACATAGTTAAAAGTATGTTACATGTGTGAATGGTTGTTAGCACGATATGTTACTAAACTAGCAGCTAGATGGAGCGCAGTTTAGCTAACTTACCTTTGTCCAGATTAAGTTAGCATAACGTACTGTGCTCCCACTGTTTGTTGGGGATTTCAAATGGATCCAACCTCTTAAAAGTGCCGTTTTATCCACATACCAGTCCCTGGTTTCCATATTAAACGTGTCCCGGTAAATTCAGCATCCTTTTAGGGATTTTAACATCTTTGTTTCTTTTCTTTCTCCAAACTCAGCTGCCTCTCCTCGTTCGACTTCTTCTTCTTCCTGTTTAATGGCGATTAACTCCTGAGGAGCATTATCGCCACCTACTGTGCTGCTAGATGGCAAATTAACCTTGGGTGATGAGTCTGGATTCAAAAAAAAAAAAAAAAAAAAACACTTTCTGCCTATATCATCCTACATACATCAACATTCATTACCTGCAATAGAGGTTTCATTGGGCTTCATCCGGCGCTGCACCTCGTTCGACTTGCCCGGTATGTTTACGTTTGTAAAGCTGTCAACATGGCCGCCTCGTCCCAGAATGCAACGCGGCGCCCAAGCCAAGTCCCTCCCTTTCCGGTCGACCACCATTGGACCTTATTTCGGAAATGGTACTCAATGCGAGAGACAACAAATATTTTGATCTCGTTTGAATTGTGCCCTGAATTACACATTTAATGTTTGTCAATTTCAAAGATACATTTTAAAGTAAAGAAAGTCGCAGTTTGATGTAAAACCATTGATGTATAGACCATTTCAAAAGATGTAAACAACACTGGTCCAGAAGCACTTCCTGTTTCAGTTTGTAACTGTTTTCTTTATTTCACATGTAAAGAAAACTTCTTAAAGATGTTTGTTTAACTTTTTGATTCAGTTTTAAATGTTCTGTTGGTTGTATTTTATCCCAGCTTTTATGTAGTGTTAAAAAACTGAAACAGGAAGTGCTTCTGGGCCAGTGTTGTTTACATCTTTTGAAATGGTCTATAAGATACGTAATTAAAAAGACTACAAACCCCAAAGGTGCACTTTTTCTCTCAACGAATGAAGCTAACTTTACTAAGGCTAATGTCTGTCTGTCATCGTTTCTATAGTCTTTTTTTTATATATATATATATATATATATATATATATATAGTCTTACGTTATAATCGTAACGTTACTTACCCCGTCATGCCTGAGTGTTTATTTTGTTTGTTGTACATGTAGTTAATGTTTTTTACATAGTGGAAAAAGTTTCTTTTGAGGATTAAAATGATCTTCAGATAAAGAAAAAAACAGTTCTTTTAAGAATTGTTCACTAAAAGGTTTGGGGAACCAAAAACATAAAATAAAATATAAATATTAGAGAGGAAAATGTAACTTAGCTTAAACAAAAATTGAAAACATCAACTTGGCAACTAACTGAAATAAATACGTTTATTAAAAAACTGACAGAAGCACATAACAAAATTACTAAAAATTAAAGTAAAAACTATAAAAAAAGCTAATTCAAAATAATAATAAATAGTATACAAACAATAACAATTACACACAAACAGTTAACAGCTAAAATAAAATAGAAACTGAAAATATAAAACAAAGCTACTTCAAAATAGTATGAAGTACTATTTTAGTCTTATACTATTTATTCATATTTTATACAATTAACAATAGTTCTGAATCTTTAAAAACATGAAGCCTACATCTTTCAAGTAAAACAAGAAGCAGATCAGTCCCGTCACATCGAGAAAGATAAACTGCGCTCGTAAAGCCGATTCATCATGAGTCCTCTGGTTGGTTAGTTACAATTCCACACACACATTTCCTACAAAGTAATTTACAGTGTATTAATTGCAATCACAGTCCCTCAGGAGCAGTCGTGGGTTAAGTGTTTTCCTCAGGACACAGTCATGATCCAGCTGAACTTGCTAACTTGGTGACTCTCTTAGTCCGCATGGATCGTACCAGCAATCCTTGCGTTAGCAACTAACCTCCTAAAGCGTTAGTCTCCACCCCCGAACCTGTCCGAAATGGAGTAGGACACCTAAGGGTGACAAATCTGTAACAGATGCTGCTTTGAAATCTCCATGTCGCAATTATTGTTCACCTGTCAACACGAAGTCAAGTCATAAATCATCTTTGTAATTATCAATTGATTAAAAAAAGCTATCTGACAGAGAAAACGGCTCGCAGGCCTAATGCATCAATTTTAATGACATTTCTTAATCCAAAAGACTTGGCAATCACCAGAGACCAATTACAGACCATGAGATAGAGGCAAACCATTAATAACGAGAGTTAGCCTGTTTCGCCTCAACATCTTTAGGATAAAGGGCTTGCAGGGGTTCATTTAAAATGAACTGGAAATCCACACGCATTATATTACACTGAATCTAAGGGTGTGTTCACACTTGTAGTTCGGTTCTCTTGGTTCAAACCGGAAAGAGAAAAAAATACATTTAGTCCCGGTTCACTTAGCATTCACACTGTCACTTTTAAGAACTAAAACAAAAAATGGCTTTTATATTTTGCGACAGAACTTATCCAAACACCCAAAACAATGCCGTGTGCTAAATGCGCTCGCTGTATGTGCATACATATGATGGTATTTTACTATTCACTCACTATCCTCCCTACATTAGTCCACTAATAGTTCACTTGAGGGAGTGAATGAAAACGAGTGAGTGAATTTGGACACTGACTGCGCCGGAAGGGCTGCCGCTTTTTGCGATTTAATAATCATTTAAAACTTTGCAAACTGGCAGCTCTAGTAGAGGAAAAGATTTAACTTGATCTCTGTCATGGAAACTACGTTTAAACTGTAATTAAACAATTTAATAGTCATTTAAAAAGAAATATTACATTGTAGCCACAGTGGATCGCCATCTTCTTGCGAGATGCGGGAATTCATTCGGCATGATCACCGCAGTGCATTATGGGGGTAAAAACAAAAGGTAAAAACAATATAAATACTGTACGTTTTCTCACACAAACCGCTCGTTTCGTGTCTTAGGCCATCAATGTGTACTTACATTTACGAGTCATTGAATCATGTTTAATTTGGACTTCTCTGTGCATGCTCATTGAGGTGGTGACCATAGACCTGCATTATATGATTGGTAGACACGAACGGTTTGACCTAAAAATATCAAAATCAAAAATACTGCGGAAACAAAGACACCTACATCTTGGATGCCCTTGAGGTAAGCTAAAACATACCAAAAAATTATTTCAAAGTGAACTATCCCTTTAAATGTCATTATTTTGTTAGATATATTAAGCAAAGAGATTCTCATATTTTAATTTGTGTGATAAATCCAAACACTTTTTACGGATATTGACTATACATTTCGCTTTGTATAATTATCAACAATCTTTTGATAAAGGCTTTTCCCGTTTCTAAATTTCTCTTTCCTCTGAGCCTTGGCTTTACACCAGAGAGAAAATTATACTACTTTCACATCCATCGCTGTATGTTAGAGTTATACCAACTGCAGCCCGAATTCAGCCGAGGTTTCAACAGCGAAGCGGAAGTAAACATTTCTACAACACAAAGCGACTAATAACACTGGACATTTGTTCATTTTTTCTTCATAATTGTCCTCCCTGCCGGCTGCATTTCTAAATGAAGACTGCAACATATAATTTCCTAAACCGTATTATTCAAATACAGCATGACAGTGACAGTAACACCCCCAAAATGAGGTCCCTACCCGAATCATCACACTTTTTCCATTGTGCTTCTCTCCAACTGCGCAAGTAATTTTAACTGAACTTTATTTAGGAGGCACAAATTGTCTGTGACACTCGCAAATTTATCATCAACGTTAATAGTGGCGCATAATCCGCTCGGTACAAAAGGAAATCAGAGCAAAGTACCATGATCAAATTATTCAATTGTGAAAAGGGTCATAAATACTAGTTGTAAACAGGAACAAATGCACTCTCCGCAATTTAAAGAAACAGTTCAGCACTATGAGCTAGTTAGCAGTCAGGAGGATACTATAGGAGAAAAGCTTTTTCCCATCATGGGATTTTATGGGTTTGGTTTTAATTTTGATTTTGATTCAATTGTATAATTTAAACAGCTTGTAAAATACTTTAATCACTTGAAAACATGAAAATATTATGCAATTATTCAAGATATTTTTCCTAATATAGAACCTTTCTGGCATCTAAGCAGTACTAGGGGTCTATATAGAGACGTTCTCAAGGATCAGTATCGGTTAAATCAGCTATTCTAAGCCCAATCCTTTATTGAACGTCAGCTGTCACTCAAGTGTCGTGCAGTGGATGGTCTGAAAACGCTCCTTCATGGGGGTTTGCCAACCTCAGTTAAATGAAAAGAAGCTAAAAAGCAACATGTGATTGCAACAATCCCAATAAATGAGTAAATGATTTTCAAGTGATTCTTTACAAAAGTGCACATCAAATATGCAAAGCATAAAAGCTCAAATATGGATGCAATGCATGATAGCTGTCAGACTATCTGAGACATTGTTGCAATAATGCGTTGCTATGGGACTTGATTGACAGACTGGCATTCTGTTATGCTTTTTAACCTTATCTGCACTTTTTTCTTTTTGTTGCAATAATATCACTAGGTAAAAGTGCATACATAGATTATTAATGGTTGTTTACTTATTGGTAAATTATTGGTTATTGTTTATCAGTAAATTAACCAAAGGACTAATCAACTATTCAGGAAAAATGAGGGGTAATCGTTAAATAATTCGATTAATCGAAAAGAAAAAATAGTACTCAGATTAATCGATTGAAGAATAAGGACACCTCGCAGCGACCTCCAGCGCCAGTGTGAGCGTGGCACGATGTAACCGTTTGGCCTGTCTCTACCCCTAAAAACAAACCCCTGCACTCCAACTAAACCTTCAGAAGAAAGAAACCGCCTGAAGCAAATAATTCCATCACTGGATAAATGGATATCAGAGACATGAATACGATTACATCCCTTCTGAGGTGTGCTGATTGCTTTTGATGAAAGCGATGAAGAGTCTTTAATGGCATGTCTGTAGCTGTACGATTGAGTCAGAAACCCACATTCCTATAATCATTTCCCCTGGTGAAAGCTGACGATTATACAAAAACACAAGAAACGGAAGGATTGGTATTTATGTAGGACAACATGAAACAACATTTGCAATGTATTTAAGAGGAGAGTTCAACCAAACATTTTAATACTGCTATATTTTTTTACTCACCATGTGACATTCTTTCTCCCAAAGTATAGTCAAATTAAAATGTTTCACAGAATGTCCAAGCTGCGCTTTTTTTATTGATTATGAATGATATGGGATAATCCACAACAACTGTGCGGTATATTCAAAACTTTCTGAAGCCAGTCATGTGAGAATTTTTGTAGTCGATTAATAGTTGGTCATTTTAAGTATTTTGTCGACTAATTGCACGTTTATATGAATTTAATTGCTTATATATAGACTGTGGAGAATACTAAACCAGAATGAGCATTTAATATAGACGTGATAGCATATAATTATGAAAATGTTGGGGAAAAATAGCTAGTAGACATTTTTATTTTTAATTAATAAACTAGTGTTTTCCGAGTCAGTGTCAGCTGCAAAGATGAAGTTGACTCATCATCTCCATAGTGTGGTGTACGCACCTTTAGAGTGAATTGTACCTTTCATATGGATTACATCAGCAGACTATTTATTTTCTATTTTAATTGGTTTATTTAAAAAGTAGACATTTCAAGCCATCCATAGTCGACTAACATTTAGTCGACTATTAGGGGGCAGCCCAGCCCTAATTTTTTAGCAAATAACAAATTACATTTTAGCCCATTCCCTCATTTAAACTATCATGTGACATCAGAAAAATTGCTTTTTCAACTCAACAATTTGATTCAATTTCCATATTTGCATAGAAAAGAGTCGCTTGGACGTTTTACAAAACAAATCATTTTTGTGAATGAATGATTATGAATGATATGGGATAATCCACAACAACTGTGCGGTATGTTCAAAACTTTCTGAAGCCAGTCATGTGAGAATTTTTGTAGTCGATAGTTGGTCATTTAAGTAATTTGTCGACTAATTGCACGTTTATATGAATTTAATTGCTAATATATAGACTGTGGAGGATACCAAACCATATTGAGCATTTAATATAGGTGTGATAGCATATAATTATGAATATGTTGGGGAAAAATAGCTAGACATTTTAATTTTTAATTAATAAAGTAGTGTTTTCTGAGTCAGTGTCGGCTGCAAAGATGAAGTTGACTCATAATCTCTAGGAGTGTGGTGTACGCACCTTTAGAGTGAATTGTACCCTTATTAAATCAGCAGACAATTTATTTTCTATTTTAATTGGTTTATTTAAAAGTAGACATTTCAAGCCATCCATAGTCGACTAACATTTAGTCGACTATTAGGGGATACCCCAGCCCTAATTTTTTAGCAAATAACAAATTACATTTTAGCCCATTCCCTCATTTAAACTATCATGTGACATCAGAAAAATTGCTTTTTCAACTCAACAATTTGATTCAATTTCCATATTTGCATAGAAAAGAGTCGCTTGGACGTTTTACAAAACAAATCATTTTTGTGTGCCAAAGAGGAAAGGAAATATACAGTTTTGGAACAACATCAGAGTGAGTAAATGAGGACAACATTTTCATTTCTGGTTGAGCCAACCCTTTAACTGGCTGAAATTGTCTCCTCAAGCCACAGAGAGAGACAAAATTATGTCAATTATCGTGAATAATGGAAAAACAGGCAAACATGTCCAATTTTACTCAGCTTTTACACAACTTTCGTACTAAAAAAATAGTCACACACTGACAGTCCCTTTAAGGCAAGTCCAGTTCACTCCAGTTTCATAATTACATCATTCATAACCACGTTGGGACAGCAGGTTTACAGAGCTTTACTTAACAGTGGAAGCTAAACAGGTCCATATTAAACCATATGTTAATGTCCATGATGACCCCAGAGGGGCAGTATTTAGTGGCTAGTTCTCAGCTAAGGCAGAACGGTCCACAGAGGCCAAGTGCATCTAGGAAAATCATAAATCATCTGCACAGTTTTACACCTGAACTCCCTCTAATGCCCTAGATAGAGCTGCTATCCTTGAAGGCAGATTCAATTATTTACCCAGCAAATAAATTATTACATAATGCCCCAGCACACAACGTCCCACAGAACCGCATACTTTCCAGCGATGTCTGACTATTTGTTTCCATCTGAAACATTTAGAGAAGAAATTATACTCGATAATGGGTACGTGATAGACTGCAAATAGAGGACGTGATGTTAATATGTCGAGGAGAGGGAGCGTGTTGAAGATTTGCTGCCGGGTGCGAGAGGGATTTTAGAGCGGGTTAGGTTAACCTACACCCTGCTGGGTCTCAGTGATGTGGGACGGGCGACTGGAGATTACAGGCTCCGATAAGCACTACATTCACTGGTCATTAAGCCAATGTACAACTGCTTTAATTCAACCTAGTGAGTGTATTTGTATGCAAACACACTTCTGATTTTGCCATGAAGTCATAGGTCTCAATGTAGGGAATGAACTTGTGTTTTTAGGAAAAAACATATAATTGGAAAATTATATTTTTAAAAATTAAAAATTATATTTTTTAGGAAAAAACACATAAATAAAAACGTATAATTGCTAGCGTGTATTAAAATACAATATAAAATAAAAATTGACCATAGTTACATCCTTAAGTATCTCCATGGTTATGGATCATATTGTATCTTAATCTAAAGAAAAAATCTTACTAAATATAGGCTATACTACCTATATATATATATATATATATATATATAGGGAGTAAAAATCATATACAGTACCAGTCAAAAATTTGGAAAATTTTTAAAAGTCTTTTGTACTGACAGCATTTATTTGGTCAAAAATACAGAAAAAAATGAATATTTTTTTTTAAATATTATTACAATTTAAAATAATGGGTTTTAACTTTATTTAACTTTAAAATTGTATTTATTTCTGTGACGCAAAGCTGAATTGTCAGCATCATTACTCCAGTCTTTAGTGTCACATGATCCTCCAGAAATCAATCTAGAATGAGGATTTGATTATCAATGTTGGAAACAGTTATGCTGCTTAATATTTTTGGAAGAATCTTTGATACTTTTTCAGGATTCACTGATGAATAACAACTTTAAAAGAACAGAATTTATTCAAAATAGAAATATTTTATAACAATATAAATCTTTACTAATCACCTTTTTAATTGAACGTCCTTGCTGAATAAAAATATTAATTTCTTTCAAAAATGAAAGAAAGAAACGACTCACTGACCCCACACTTTTGAACGGAGATGTTTATTGTTACAAAATATTTCTAGTTTAAATAAATGCTGTTGTTTTTAAATGTTTTACTCAAAGAATCCTGAAAAATGTATCACAGATTATAAAAATAAAAATATAAATTAAGATTAAGCTAAAATATATAAGATAAAATATATTAAGCAGCTCAGCTGTTTCAATCATTGATATATATATATATATATATGTGTGTGTGTGTGTGTGTGTGTGTGTGTGTGATTTTAATTTACTCACTTTAATTTATTTAATTAAGAATAATAATCATAAATAATTAAGTAAATTAAACAAATGTATTGGACTTTGATCTTTCACTCTAAAAAAAATGTTGGTTTATTTCAACCCAACATTTGGGTAAAATATGGACAAACCCAAATGTTGGTTTAAAAATGTAATTAAAAAATCTACAGTTGAAAGTGAAAGTAAATTTTTAATTACATTTTAACCCAACATTTGGGTTTGTCCATATTTTACCCAATTTTGGGTTAAAACAACCCAGCATTGTTTAGAGTGTTCCAACAAACAAACAAAAAAACAAACATACATATTTAAAAAGTTGAGTTTAAAGTGTGACCGTAATCTTTCACCAAAAATGATATAATTCATAATCTTTCACCAAAAATGAAGCGGAGAGATTATAATCATCCACTTAGCACAAATAGCACTTAGCACATCTCGTCTCAACAAACGACATGATTTGAGGCATTATTCATGTCTGTAGACCAATCACTGTGGGAAGAGTAACATGCCAAGTTGTATACTTAAGAGTTAGTTTGTTCAAATCCCTAACACAGAGTGTGATCAACAGCTAGCAACAGTTACTAAGCAAACACGACTTGTATCAATTCCCAAAGGATACGATGAAATCCCACGCTACATTATTTCCCATTAAACATGACTTTCCTTCAGAAATGTCACATTACAGACGCTAAATGCTTTGCCACTTTTGAAATGAAATGCAAATGCGGTTTCGTGCAGTCGCTAATGTCTCTGAATGTAAAAATTTGATTTCAGAGTTCATCAGGGATCTGACGTTGTAAAAAGCACTTTACGATCACCAAATGCAACACGACCACGCAGAGTTTTCCCGTTTTAAACAGATGGAGGGAGAAAAGCTCTGGAAATCGGCAGGGGTTGAAGGTGACAGCTTGCGCGGGGTATGGATAGCGGACAACAGTCTCTAATGGCTCGTACGGCCTCTTAAGAGATCAGAAACTGTGCAGTTCGCTTAAGGCCCTTTGCCCTCTACATTAGCAAGTATATTACTCCATTTGCTTTGGCTCTGAGCTGAATATTCTGCATACTAATTCTCTTCACAGACTCTGACATTCACTCAGGCATGGATTCCCAACTGGCTTAAGTCCACAAATTATGAGGCAGTCTAACACGGTCTCTCGCTAATATGACCTCTCTGTGCAGCCTGATTGAGGGATTGCGTTTGTCTTGTCAGCACCTAGAGTTTGGCTTCCACCTCATCTGTTGGTTTTAACCCAGTTAAGGGTGCCAGCGCATCCTCGTGGGTTCAGGCTATATATGGCCTCAAGAGTGCCAGCAGTCCTGCTACATATGTACACTCTCCGTTCACACACACTGCCAAAGTTCAAGCTTGGCATCAGTATCAAGCTAGACACTTCTTGTTGTAACTGACTGAATCAATTGTCTTGAATTGGATGCATGAATCTTAAGGGGGCATCTCAGATTTTCTAACCTTTTTTAAATGCAACTTTAAACGCCAAAAATGGTTGCGGTATTATTGTGGTACAAGAAAAGAAAGTATAAAACGCTGTGGCAGAACTCAGTGTGTGTGTGTTTGTGTGTTCAGCATCATTACTCCAGTCTTCAATGTCACATGATCCTACAGAAATCATTCTAATATGAGGATTTGAGAAACTTTGAAATTGTGTTTTGTAACCATCTCTGTCACTCAATTGAATGCATACTTGCTAAAAGTATTATATTCTTTCGAAATAAAATCTAACTGACCCCAAACTTAAGTTATTTGTCTATTATAACAATAAATGTAAGCTGTACCACTACTAGAGCAACACATTGTAGAAAAGATGGTATCATATTTTGCAATTGGTGTCGCTCTCCAAAAATAAAATTTAATAAGTGCTGGGAAAATTATTTACAAAATCCATTACTGATTTCAAATTACATGATGAAAATTTTAATTAAATTAGATCATCTATTACATTTTAGGTCATATAATCGGACTACTTTTAGATGACTTCTAGATTACTTTTGATTTAACTAGTTTATCACACTGATTTGAATAGAATAATCTTGTACCATATTGATATAAAAATTAGGGCTGTCAAACGATTAATCGCGATTAATCACTTCCAAAATAAAAGTTTGTGTTTACATAATATATGTGGGTGCACTGAGTATAATTATTTTATATATATATATATATATATATATATATATATATATATATATAAATACACACACATGCTTGTATATATTTAAGAAATATTTTCATGTATATACTCTGTATATAGATTTATTTTACATATAAATATAAACATTTTTATATATAAATAATATTTTTTCTTAAATATACATGCATATGTGTGTGTGTATATAAAATAATTATACACAGTGCACCCACATATATTATATAAACACAAACTTTCAATTTGGATGCGATTAATCGTTTGACAGCCCTAACAAAAATATACAGAAAAAAGAAAATTAATTCCATTTCTTGTTATGAACAAGATGACGTTAATTTGCGGGTCATTCGTAAATTTATAAAGCTATTAACTAATGAAATCATAAAAATGACAAATTATTTTAAAACTAAAAACACTACAACACAAAAATTAAACGCAAAAAGACCATAGTGCCATTGTCTGCCATTGTGCCACAAAAAAACTGTAATCTGATACTTAAAAATTGGAACCTACACATAATCCAGATTACATATATAATCAATCAGAGATCTACCCAGTACTGTAAATACATATAAAATAGCATGACACCTTTGATTATTTAACATGATTGCTCACCCTTGTTAAGGAAGCAGACGGCACACTTAAAACGTTTGCATGTGCAAAAAAAAAAAAAATGCTGTAATCATGCCGAATATTACCTTTCATGCGGTGTGTATTATAGCTGTTTGTGAATGTAAAATATCTGGAAAGCTTTAAAGATCAGAGTGCACAACAAATACATTTTGTCTCCTAAAAGAAAGAATCGATTCTAAACATCTGAAACGAGTCGACAGCAATACTAAGTTGCTCATTGGCTGCCGTGAACGACGTTGTTCTGTTCTGACACTGGAAGAGTTTAGTTTGCGCATCAACATGTCGAGAAGACGCTGTTTTCTGTGCTGCAAATCCACTTCAGAAGGACGAAGACGGAAATTGATACGCAATCATTAGCGGTAGACCAATCACAACAGACTGGGTCATCTACCAATCAGAGCAGAGTAGACTCGAGGAAAGGAGGGGTTGGATGCATGTTAACCTATTGTAGGAGATCTCTAAAACAAAAAAAATCAAACACTATTCAAGAAAACTTTCCTCCAGGCTTAAAAAAGAAAAAGTACAAGCTACTTCCTTCCTTGTTTGCCATTTATAGAGTGTGAAGCTGTCAGAAAGACAGGTGTGATTCTCAGGACACTGTTTCAATGAAATCTTTCAGGTGGTAGTAAGGACTTTTTATCCTCAGTTTAAAAAAAACAACCTTTAAACCATTTCTGACCTTTCCCTGATAGCAGAAAAACCATTTAAGGTGTTTACATGACTTTGCATGCCGTCGACTTAATAAGGTTTATCATGGATGCAAACTCGCTAAGGGCAACCTACAAAAACAACTTTCTCTTCCCCGTAACTGGCCACAAAATTCAACATCATTTGCATATAGTCATTCATTTGACGAGCCTTTCGTCGTTTGGTTTAGCGGGCATTAGCAAATATGAAACAACACATTGAGCGCAGACAGGTAATATATCAAAGCACAAACAACACCTCGAGCCCAACTAATTAATAAAGATTTTGCCTTGGCAGTGCAAGATGAACATAATGACAGATGTTGCTTACAATACTGCAGCCGAGACTAGATCTTCTAAATCAGGAAGTGCTTTCATTACTTGAGCACTCCTCACAACCTTAAATAGACTGGTGACACGCAAAGAGCAAAATCAAACACTGCTCTCTCAAGCCTGTAAAATGTTTGGCATAAACAAAGCATATGTCAAATCAATATCAACTTCTGCATGCTTTTTTTTAAAGGGGACATATCATGCAAAATCCACTTTTTTAGCCCTTAAATGCATTTTGTTGTATATTTGGAGTGTTTATAAGTACAGAAAAGATGAAATTATTCTCTTCAGGTGCTTCGTTTATATCTTTATATTCTGTTTTGGTCATATTTTTCAACCTGTTCAGATTTTCCTGTTGTCTATTACGTTTTTTGAACAATTACGTCACAGTATTTGCAGCGGAACTGACAAATAAGGACATTGACTACCGGTCCAACACTTCGAGCAATCCGCCATTATTATTTCTCGCTCCGATTTTGTAGTCCAAGCTCAATGATGCAGAAGTTATGAGAGGGCTAGTCAAAATGTTCGGTTGTTGGATGTAGTGACCTGAAGCACTTCAAGGATCCCCAATCCAACAACCTCCGCCAGTATACAGAAGGGTTTGCCGATCGACTTCGTCTGAATGAGGGGTAAATTCCTTCTATCATTTAGCTGCTGTGTTTTCTGATGCTTTCTAAACGCAAGTTATCATATTATTATCATACAGATTTTTAAGATCAGACCGCAGTCATTTATCTTGTCAGAGTGCTTGTTTTAACAAGAGAAATAGTCGACTTTCACTAATAACACAACATAGTTAACTTACATACCACTGCATCCTTATGAAGACGTTGTTCTGCAGGTTCATCTTCGTCTTTTTCAAATCGCTCGCTCTGGCTTGAATATGTAGGCTAAGGCTTGATGGACAAGTCTTCCGTTGTTGACATTTTGTTAACGTGTGAATAAAAATGTTCTTTGAAACTATAGTAATCGTATATCTCTTATCAAACTACAATAATGGCTGAACGCGGGGAGTTGAACCGACCGTGAACTCAGCGACCTGGAGAGCGGGCGGGGAAAGACGCAACTCCTTTTTATTTAAAGGGGACGCTTCGAAACGGGTTGCTCACAGGAGCACATCAGAAAAGGGGTAGAAAAGGGGCCTGTTGAGCTATAATAATGAGGAATTCAGACCCAAGCATTGCAGTTATGCTTTATATAGACCACAAATGTATGATTTATAAGTAAAAATGAATGATTTAAAAGCATGACATGTACCCTTTAATATAAAGAACAGAACCGCTGCCCAGATTGTTTTACATAAACATTAACCTCCATTTTCCACACAGTTCGTCTGAGGTCACAAGAGATAATGCATCACAGAAAACAGCCACGCTAAAAGATGTGAGAAATTATGCAACGAAGCGCCATGTCCTCGGCTCTCAAGAAATCAAGCAATCGTGCGCTCAATCCGAAATGAAATCCATTCAGTGTTATAACCGTAACCTCACCTGTATACCGCTCCTCTCGACTCATAATAACATCCCCAGAAGGTATCCCAACCTGAAAATAATAAAAGCGCCAAGCTTTCTAAACCAAATCTTTTTGTCATCTCAGGCTTTGAAAAGCTGCAGAAATATTCGACTATTCTGAAAACATATTAGCCCGGTCTTCCAAAGAAAGAGCTATTATTCTTTTGTTCTTCCTTTTGTACTTGATTTCAAAAACATATTGATTTTGACCGGAGAAGGGTGGACCGATATAACCAGCACTCCCTCGGCACAGTGCAAAAGAGGACTAGAATAAAACAATTCATGGTCCAACCATTAAGTCGGCCATATTTCTCCAATCTACTGGAAGTTTTAAAACATTGACGAGAAGTGTGTGTGTGTGTGCAACACTCAGCCCCGTTCCAGAGCATCCGAACTGTAAGCCTTTAATCCGGGGCATGTTCTGAGCTGCTACCTGATACATTTGCCAATGTTATCAATGTCCTCGTCTGCAAACATGACAGAAGTGCTATTCCACCGAGACCCACGGCCGCTGCGAGGGAATCTGCACTTCTGCGTGTGCAAGAGACACCACACGGATTATCCCTACGAGACAGGAGCGTTACGCGTGTCGTGACGTGTGAAATATGTTTATAGCGAGAGACAGCTGACCTCTGAGATAACACTGAACTCACTTGCAAATGCAAAGAGATCAGCTGCTGTATCACTTATGCAATCGATTTTACTCTCTGTAATAGTCATATATTGCCTGGGAGGGGTAAATTCAGATTGCATTTGTTTACTTACTGCACAAAAAAAAATTATATAGAACGTAATTTCTGTATGCACAATAGCCTACGGGTTCAACGAAAGCTTCTTACTGTAACAGCCTCCCTTATGATATTGTACCAATCAATAAGGACATGAGGAAAAAACTCAACTCAGTCTCCTGGAGATCTACTTTCATAAGAATTGGGGTTTGCGAGAAAAAAAATGTTCTGTGGGTCCCTGCTGATAGGCAATTTTTGCATTTCACTCCATATCATATCAGTCAATTCTTCGAAATAGGCTATAAACAAAAATATGTTTAAGTGTGTGCGTGTACGGTATAATTTGGTTGCTTCGGTTTATCATTTAGAGTGTGAAACCATCATTAAACCAACATATAGTGAAAAGATAAACCTAGGACAATGATCTGAGGTTTTTTCTTCCTCAATTAAATACATGTATATCAATACTGATTTAACAAAATACAATACTGCTCGAAAAAGTCTATATATGAAGAGTTTAGATGCAAAAGCCTCTAAGTGCCATTTGAAATTTTCTTCTAAAATGATCATTTTTATCAAGCTTGTATATTTAAGTTCAGTAATTTCACTTAAATGGCAATGAAGATTACCTATTAATTGTCATTTAAGTGAAATTACTGAACTTAAATATACAAGTTTGATAAAAAATGGTCATTTTAGAAGAAAATTTCAAATGGCATTTAGAGGCTTTTGCATCTGAACTCTTCATATATTGGCTACACGTACACATATAGGTGTAGGTAGGTGGTCAATGGTTGTGTCTTCAAACCTAGCGAGTTGTCAACAATTTTCATTTCGATATATTGACAATAAAATGCATTCTAGATAGGTTTGGAGAAGCAACCATGGACTTTTGATTCACTTAAGGGTTGCGAGTAAACACTCCAGGTTCTCGGGCAATGGCAAATCACAAGTATTTTGGAGTATCCAGGACAAAAGTATCCAGGACATGTTATCCAAGTGACCCAATCCAGCGTTTGCTATAAATCCCACCAGGAAGTTTTTCCCACATCCATTAGGAGAGGATGGCGTACACAAACACCTTCACCAAACGCGCGCGAGTGGCACATGACTATCTGCCACCAGAACACGCACGTGATATAATAGCGCTCCATGCAATAATAATGTACAGTTGCCGTCCACGACATGACCACCACCACCATCATCTCCAGCCTCACCTCCAGATCGAGTTGCCCAGTGATGCCTGGCGTCCGTCCTTGTCTCTCTCGGATGTTTTTTCCTCACGCGCTGGCCGTTGATTCATCTCATGACGCTGAAAAGTGTGTTGTGCTGTCTCGCATCTGTAGCAGGTGTCTTTCTCCCCCAGTATTGAGTTGACAGATGCTGTCCGCACACAGAGAGAGACGCGAGTGAACGCTGCTCCGGTCTCCCAGCTGATACTTTACTCCACACAAGCGCCTCCCACTTCCAGCCCGTCAGCGTTGCGTGAGAAGCAGCAGCACCTACTGGCGAAACATGGAAGTGCAGCATATTCACTCATCTGACAGAAAGCCTAAAACACTTATGTTCAAATATCTTCAAATATATATACATGTAACAAATATCGAGGGCTTGGAGCCAGAGGGGCGTAAGTGGCTTTTAACAAACTTTACAGGAGAGACAAAACTAAATTTTGACCACACTTCAATCAACTGTATTATTAACCTTAAACCACAAACATTGCAAGCACAGGCGTACATGAATGAGTATTTTAGTAAAAAAATGTATGGCATATTAACACAACGAACATGTTCTAAAACATTTTCAAATAAAAAAATATTTAAAATACGTCAGATACGCCTTTTTGTTACTTTATTCCATACAGTTTGATCTCAGATAGGTATTTTGCATCTAGTATAGGTATTTTGGCACCATTGGAAAGAGCTCATCGAGACCTTTATTTTGAAATAAAAAACTCTTATTTGCCCAAAATGCCACTTACATACGTCCCTCTGGCTCCAAACCCTCGACATGGAGGCTACTTTTGTTAGAAATTAAAAAAAGGTTACACTTTTATTTTACAGTGTCCTTGTTATGTGTTACTTGAGCTTAGTAAATTATGCATAATTACATGCAACTAACCCTCAACCAAACCTAATCATATGACCCTATAGTAAATACACTTTATTTAATATTACTCAGTACTTAAATATATAATTATACTGTAACAAAGACACCTTAAAATAAAGTGGAACCATAAAAATAAACTGTTTACAATATGTAGGTGGAAAATACAAAAATTACTAAATAAATAAAAATATTGTATGTGGGTTTAATAAAATATTGAAATTTAAAGGCACTATTATTTCATTTATTTTTATTTTTTTTGGAACAAAATAATATTATTCAGCAATGCATTGACAAAAACAAAAGATTTCTATTTCAAATAATTTCTGTTTTCGCATTTAAAAAAATACACAAAAGTATTAAGCAGCACAACTGTTTTTAACATGGATAATAACCAGAAATATTTATTGAGCAGCAAATCGTCATATTCAAATGATTTCTGAAGGATCATGTGACACTGAAGACTGGAGTAATGATGCTGAAAATTCACCTTTGATCACAGGAATAAATGACATTCTAAAATATATTCAAACAGAAACAAGTTATTTTAAATTATAATAGTTTTCACAATATTACTGTTTTTACTGTGCCAAATAAATGCAGTATTAACAGAAGAGACTTACAAAGCCATTTAAAAAAATGTAATTTAATCACTGAGAAATGTCTAAAACAGCTTCACTCATTCCTTCAAATGTTTTAATGTGGTCAAATACTGTTGTGAATGATGCAACATGTCGACTGTTTACAATTAGAAATGTAAAAGTGACCGAAAAAGACAAACGTTGTATTTTAAGGCACTTATTATATTCCTAATACACTAGACTAGAGTGATGTGCAATTAAAGAGAGCGCTCGTCACTCATTTGCCACAGGTCCAGGCGCTGGCACGGTGTGGCATGGTGATTAATGATGTATTAGATACACACAACACCTGTTTTAATTCATCTGGCTGTGACAAACATCTTTCAAATGATGCCTTGTATATGGACTCTGTGACATGTGGTGATTCAAATCCCATCTGTGATCAATATCTATCACCATTCACCACCAAGGTATCAGCTAAATGAAAATGAGTATTTTGCTCTTTTGCACGAGTGTGTTCCCACTGGCAAATGCTTGTTGACATGCATGTAGCCATTAGTAGCTGGAGGGTATGTTAACCCCCCTCATTCTCCAGCTTTGTTGACCAAACCCAAGGGTATGACTATGAATCCGCACTGATATTTGCTGATTTTTCACTGAAGTGGCAATTGGATCCGACATATATAATACATTACAAACGTTTAAAATTTAAAGGTTCTTTCTCGTTAATAATAAATCACAACTAGTGTGTCAAAGGTCGTGGGTTCTCTGATTTGCTCCTTATATGCACGGGCATTGTCTTAACAGCACGCCTGCAATTTATGGATATGTATGCAGCTCTGTTTGAGCAGGAATAGCTCCAGGGGCACAGCACAACACTGCACTTCGTTGGGATCCACTGGACCCGAACGTGTTTTTCCGACCGACCGCTGCTTGAGTTTGGAGGCCTCAGCACGTAACGCGTCACTGCCTCTGGTCATTCGTGTAGCTTCATTTCCTTGTTTTTACATGCTTTTAGGTCTTTGGTTCATGTGCTTTGTTAGGTCTGATTTAAGGCCCGTTCACACCAAAAAAAAATAACTATAACCATAACAATTTTAAATGAATTTTTCATATGTTTTAGCTTACCTCAAGGGCATCCAAGACGTAGGTTTCTTTGTTTCCTCTCAGTATTTTCAATTTTGATATTTTTAGGTCAAACCGTTCTTGTCTGTCAGTCATATAATGGAGGTCTATGGTCACCACCTCAAAGAGAAAACATGCACAGAGAAGTCCAAATTAAACATGATTTAATGACTCATAAATGTAAGTACACATTGATGGCCTAAGACACGAAACGAGCGGTTTGTGTGAGAAAACGAACAGTATTTATATCGTTTTTACCTCTAGTAACCATGTCCAATGTCCAAGTGACCTGGACAAGCCATGTCCAAGTGATCTGAAGGCACGGGCGCTTCGGTCTGCGCAAGCAAGCAAGAAGGTGTTCATTGAAAAATAATTAAACAAATTAGAATAATTTATCCCGTACAGTATCTCCTGCACATTCATTGTATTATATTCATCATAATTATTGCATAAATATTACTTAGCACCAACAATTCCCTCAAAATACAAAATATTAAAATAATGAAAAATATTATTCAACAAAAAATACATCTCATGATTTTACTGAAGAAAAGCAAAAGTGGTATTTGAGGTATTCGGCCACTTATGAACAGAAGGATTATGAGTGTGACCCATAACAGTGCAAAATATGTTTACAGCATTGATTATGACCAAAAAATATGTATATTGTATTGTACTAAGGCACTATTAAAAAAGACTAACCGTTTTCTTTATGATCTAATCAACTCCTGATGCATTGAACCAAGTCCCATCTCACGTTTTCTTGTTAAATATTCTAGGCCTATTTCACTCAAAAAAAAATAAGAATATATCACATTAAAATGGGTTTTAAATGCTGTTTCATGTCGACTTTGAAGCAGTTCCTTACAAAGCTCCTCAAATAGACAGGCTGTTCTTGAATTCAAAAGACTTCCTGGAAATGCTCTATAAGGTTCATTGCTTTCTGCACTGCACATACGATTCAATTTCCATTAGACGCACAGAGAAATAAAGACACGGAGATCCAAATAGCATCTAAATTGCTGACCGCCCCTGTTAGTCCATGTTCCATTATGGCGGCTGGACAGAGCGGTCTGGGTAATTGGTCACCAGAGGAAAAGGCTCACCTGTACGGTGGGATTATCCACCCCTAGTTCACTAACAACTCCATCCATCAGCAAGCGGCTAGTTAATGTACCGGCAGGCTCTGACCTTTGACCCCACGCTGCTCAGAGAAGGGATCTGTAAACAGGATCAGATGTTGTGTGGTTGATTCATTTTAGGAAGAAGGAATAGTTTGTTATTTATTGTGCCTTGTGTCACTCCATACCCATATGAACACAAAATAACTGTTTTCAGCACTGATAATAATGTTTCTTGAGCAGCAAATCGTCATATTAGAATGATTTCTGAAAGATCATGTGACACTGAAGACTGGAGTAATGATGCTGACAATTCATCTTTGATTACATGAATAAATTACATGTTAAAATACACTCACCTAAAGGATTATTAGGAATCCCATACTAATACTGTGTTTAACCCTCATTTGCCTTCACAACTGCCTTTATTCTAACTTATGTGGCGTTGATTCAACAAGGTGCTGAAAGCATTCTTTAGAAATGCTGGCCCATATTGATAGGATAGCATCTTGCAGTTGATGGAGATTTGTGGGAGGCAATTCCAGGGCACGAAGCCCCCGAATTATTTTGTGGCCCCCGAATTCACATTAAAGTTTAATGTTAGTGCGGCCCGTCGTTGCGAGTGTCGCGTTTTTTTTTTTTTTGTATGTTTTTTTTTTTTTTGTTGTTGTTGTTGTTGTTTGTTTGTTTGTTTTTTTCATTATCCCTTTTGGGCGACCATAGATAGTCTCGTGACAGCTTTCGGTGGGTTTGTTGTCAGTAGTTGTGATAAGCTGTGTCTGAAACCGCTCACTCGGTCACTCATACGCCTTATTCACGGCAGCGCCATCTTTGATTTTTAATGAGAATGAAAGCGAGGCTGTGAGGGATAGACTTGCATCTCTTCAATGGGCTGTACTGTTATTTAATGTGTTTTCGGATTGTTCTGCTCATGAAACATTGGAAAAATATATTTCCAAGAAATGTCAGTTGACAAGAAACTCCCGACAATGTAAACTGTGGAAAATTATAAGTAATCTAGCCGCTTTATTCAGCTTTTTACAGCGGATGCCATTGGAAACACGGTAAGTCTATCCCTCGCAGCCTCACTTTCATACCTGTCATGGCGCTGCTCTGAATAAGGTCTATTCACTAATCCCTATTGAGTGAACGAGATGAAGTGAGTGAATTCGGACGCTGACGACACTGTGCGTCGGAGAGTTGGAGCTGTAGTAAAAGCTTCGTCACACGTACTGATAAAACTCCTTTTATCTTACGTTACTTACTTTATAAAATAATATTAACAACAATAACAATCATAATGGCTTTATTTTGTAATTATACATACCTCCGTGCCAGTTTAACTCTCACGCTCACAGATGACGTGTCGTCGAACGCCCTCCGACGACCGTTACTATATATCCGAATGAATTCGCTTCCTAACGACGATTAACGGATATTTTTCAAATCCACTGGACGTAATGTAATCTCTGGTTTAAACTTGCTCGCGACGCACTTTCTTGCGCGCTCAGTTCTCTCCGGATTGGATTGTGAGAAATAATGCTTCAGGGATGGACATGGTCAAAAACAATGCTCAGGTTGGCCGTGGCATTTAAACGATACCCAATTGGCACTAAGGGGTCTAAAGAAAAAATCTCCCACACCATTACACCACCAGCCTGCACAGTGCTAACAAGGCATGATGGATCCATGCTCTCATTCTGTTTACGCCAAATTCTGACTCTACCATCTGAATGTCTCAACAGAAATCGAGACTCATCAGACCAGGCAACATTTTTACAGTCTTCAACTGTCCAATTTTGGTGAGCTCTTGCAAATTGTAGCCTCTTTTTCCTATTTGTAGTGGAGATGAGTGGTACCGGGTGGGGTCTTCTGCTGTTGTAGCCCATCCGCCTTAAGGTTGTGTGTGTTGTGGCTTCACAAATGCTTTGCTGCATACCTCGGTTGTAACGAGTGGTTATTTCAGTCAAAGTTGCTCAGCTTGAATCATTAGGCCCATTCTCCTCTGACCTCTAGCATCAACAAGGCATTTTCGCCCACGGGACTGCCGCATGCTGGATGTTCTTCCCTTTTCACACCATTCTTTGTAGAAAAGCACAACTGAACAAGGACATCCTAATCCTCAGTTTGAGATATTCTCGCTTTCAGGAAGAGCACTTCATGCATAAAGCGACCACCATGATGATGAAGAGTGGTTCTTAAACATTTCAGAAAAACCCTTGTGTGCGGAGACATTAATTGGAGGCTTTAAGAATGGGAACAGACAACCCTTAATCCACTTCACGCGTCCTCCCTCCTGCAACCCCCATCTAATGTGTGATCAATACGGCAAGTGACTACAGTTAGCTGCAATTAGCACACAATGCGTCCCCTTGCTATTTTCAGCATTTCCCATTCACAGGAAGTGCAACTGGGAGGATAATTGTGTATTGACAAAAAAAGGGGTGCCGAGATACACACATGCACATCCAATACTGTCATCATGTGGCTTCAGCTGCTGTTAGCTGACCATTAAACCGGCCAGTGTGAAGCCAAAACCACCAGCGCTGACAAACAGTTCGATGAAGATGAATGAAGAAGCTCGCAGTTCTCTTTTCTGTTAGTGGTTGAACTCAAACACGATGCTCTGAGGTTCCTATTCATTTCAGAAGTTTCGCCCTAGAAAACAATAACAATTAAAAGGAATATAAAGCAATAAAATAAATGTGCAGAGCAGTTCATTTGTTCTTGGATGATTTTCATAATAATTAAGAGATCAGAAATTATTTATAGACTTATAGGTCAAATATAAATATTGGTGTATGCAAACCACATGCATTTTATTCTCCAAAAAAGATGTTAATAATCTATCTGCCAGATGTTTGCATTTAATGTGGTTTCATTTTATAGTATTGTAACAGTTTATGATGTGCTAATAAAGGGTATAAATAAAGGAAATAGCTTTTCTGACGAAAAACACTTTTTATTGCTTTTCAACAACAAAAATAAAAGATGGATAGTAAAGCATAGAAATTATGATGAAAGATATTAAAATGTTTCATTTCTATTTCAGTTTTAACTGCCCTCTTGGATACCCGTTTTATTTCGGCTTTACAAGATTTCCAATTTTATTATAAATCAAAATTTCTACAAACTTAACCCTTTTCTGAAAGGCTTTGAGAAACCTTTTTTTTGGAGTGCTTGCTAATATCGAGTTATCAGTTTTATTGAAGTAAATAAATGTTGTAGAATCAATCATTACCCTGGTAAAAGGGTTGTATGTTTTTAAAATACATCAAATAATACAAAATAAAACACTGACCAGCACTTAATTAGTATGTAAGTGCGCCATCTACTGGTCATTACTTAATAACAGTGAGCCACAGCATGACAAAGACATCATAAAAAAATTATATGAGAATTACAGTATATGTCAGATACCCCAACCATATAGTCCCAGTCTTAGTTAATATATATAATAATATATTAATATAATTTTAATATATAATTTTACTTTCTAATATTTTTACTGCACTGTACAGTAGTGTTTGTAAGTGGCCATGTGTTAAATATATATATATATATATATAAATAAGTATATAAATAACAGATTTACAAATTTGTTGTTTTACGTATATATATATATATATATATATATATATATATATATATATATAACCTATATATTATATATACTATATATAGATCTACTATACATTATATTAACATTTTGTACAGTATTTTTTAAACATTTTTTAAATATAATTCATAAATACTTTTTATTTTAATACTTTATATTTTTATTAGGGCTGTCAAACGATTTATCGCGATTAATCGCATCCAAAATAAAAATTTGTGTTTACATAATATATGTGGGTGCACTGTGCATAATTAGTTTATTTATATAAATACACACACATGCTTGTATATATTTAAGAAAAAATTTCATGTATATACTGTATATAGATTTATATATAATATATATTATATATAAATATACATATTTTATATATAAATAATATTTTTTTTCTTGAATATCCCTGCATGTGTGTATATTTATATATATATATATATATATATATATATATATACAAAATAATTATACACAGTGCACCCACATATATTATGTAAACACAAAATTTTATTTTGGATGCGATTAATCACGATGAACTGTTTGACAGCCCTAATTTTTATTTATAAATAGTTTATAGATAGCCTATACAGTTTCTTAATATTTTTTAGAAATAAATATATATTATATATTTTACATACAATAATGAATAAATATTTAAAAAAAAATAGTAAAATATTTATAAATATTTACTTTTTATTTATAAAATGAACATATATATATATATATATATATATATATATATATATATATATATATATATTGCAACTAAAATAAGTAAAGTCCTCCTGTTATGTTCAGTGATTTGAATGATTTTCATTAAACAGCACATGTACTATCGATTCCGCTTAGATGAAATCTGTGTCCCAGATTAACCAGCAACTCAATAACCGATAGAGTCAGTTAAAGATCGAGCTGAATGAATCGCATCCAGTGGCTCAGCAGATCATGTGAGGTTATGAGGAGTGTAAACTAGCTCAGAGACCTCAAGGGAACAACAGTAACAGTCTGTTCGTGGTGTTTAGTTTGGGTTAGTACACAAACTGTGCTCCACTGGGATAGGAAATACACAGGCCGGGATTCCCGTATCTAGTCTAAATGCTGGCACAAGTTGCTTCCCCCTGATTGGTCCCCGTGGCAGCTACTTCTGCTCCCATTCGCTCCCTTTCAGAGGCGGAACTCCTGTTTATTGACATGCGGGATAATGAAAACCTGTAAGCCAGATGTAAGCTGCAACACACTGGCATATCCACACAAGCTTTGTTTAGGAGGGGAACACACTAAATGAAATGTTAGCTCTGGCGTGCTTCCTAGAGTTGGTTTGAGCAGCTTCTGTCTTGGACTGAGGCAGGAAAGATAAATAAACACGGAGGAGCTCCAACTGCACGGAAAACCCAACACCACGCCATCGAGCCCCGCTGGGATTCTTCATTCCTCTGATTTCTGCCAATATCATAACGTGCTGAGCTCAAGCATTAGCTTTCTCAGTATTCACACATTAATATCTGGGCTAAAATGCTTATGCGTGTCGTCGATTTCAAATAAAACAATAATGATTAGTGACTAATCAGTGAATGGGGAAAAGGCTTGGCTGCTTTTGAATGCAACTTTCCACTGCAGTCTGAATCTGATTAGTATGGAAGCTTGTTTCCGCCACTGAATAAAAAAATAAAATAAATAATTGTGACTTTTTATCTCACAATTCTGACTTTTTTTCTCACAATTGCGAGTTTATATCTCGCAATTCTGACTTTATTTCTCGGAATTGCGAGATAAAAAGTCAGAAATGTGTGATAAAAAGTCGCAATTGCGAGATATAAAGTCAGAATTGGGTGATATAAAGTCAGAATTGCGAGATATAAAGTCAGAATTGGGTGATATAAAGTCGCAATTCTGAGAAAAATGACAAGTGCGACTTAATCTCACAATTCTGACTTTTTTCTCACAATTGCGAGTTTAGGCCTACATCTCGCAATTCTGACTTTATATGTCGAAATTCTGACATATTTTCTCAGAATTGTGAGATATAAACTCGCAATTGCGACTTATCAGGCCAATTCTAAAGGGGAAAAAGACTAGTTTAAATCTCACAATTCTGACATTATATCTCACAATTCTGACTTTATATCATGCATTTCTGACTTTATATCACGCAATTGCGACTTTATATCAACTTTCAAGCAATTCTGACTTTATATCTCGCAATTCTGACTTTATAACACGCAATTGCGACTTTATATCTCGCAATTCTGTCTTTATAACTCGCAATTCTAACTTTATAAGTCACAATTCTGACTTTATATCTCACAATTCTGACTTTAAATCACGCAATTCTGACTTTATATCTCGCAATTGCGACTTTATATCACTTAATTCTGACTTTATATCTCGTAATTCTGAGAAATAATGTCAGAATTGCGAGAAGTAAACTCACAATTGTGAGAAAAAAAGTCAGAATTGTGAGAATTGAAGTCGCAATTACCTTTTATATTTTTCATTCTATGGCGGAAAGAAGCTTCCATAGATTAGTGTTATAGAAAGTGTGCTTTAAATCAGAATAGCACGAATGCACTGGGTAATCATTTTTATAAATACATCGATAAAGTCTAGAATATGAAGTGTTTTTAAAGGGATAGTTCACTTTGAAATTATTTTTTGATATGTTTTAGCTTACCTCAAGGGCATCCAAGATGTAGGTGTCTTTGTTTCCGCAGTAGTTTCAATTTTGATATATTTAGGTCAAACCGTTCTTGTCTGTCAGTCATAAAATGCAGGTCTATGGTCACCACCTCAAAGAGCATGCACAGAGAAGCCAAAATTAAACATGATATAATGACTTGTAAATGTAAGTACATATTGATGGCCTAACACATGAAACGAGCGGTTTGTGTGAGACACACAACCCCTTTAAGTTTTTTGGGACCTTTACAAACCCCTTGTTTTTCTTTTTCTTGCTGTCTATTAGCAATAGGGCTATATATATATATATATATATATATATATATATATATATATATATATGTGTGTGTGTGTGTGTGTGTGTGTGTGTGTGTGTGTTTGTGTTGTGATTTCCATATGCCCTTCACTGTTCCTGTGACTTATACACACCTTCAAAAACAATGACGTGATGTTTCTGATGATCGAACTTAAGGAAGTGACATTTTAGGCCTGAGGTGGAACGATCTCATTCAGACTTTGCAGTGGAAATATATAGGCCCAAACGGCATAATTTCTGTCACAGTCTAATGGCTGTGTCCAGAAGTCTGCAGTGAGAGATTAACTGAATGACAACAGACACAAACATTATAATACAGACACACAATTCAGTAAAGAGGATTAGAGGAGGGGTGGAGCTGTGAATAGGTTACACAGCTGTGACAGACAATTGTAGCACTAAACCAATATAAAAACAAAGAAACGTCACCTGTGGAGAACATTCATGCTTGTATAATGGTTTTTGGATGTGATGCAAGGGATTAATTTGTATAAAATGGGGCACAGTTCTCATTTGTCCACCAGGGGGCGCGAGATGAACAATATTCCAGATGATTATCACCCCACTGAAAGCCATTACTTCCACACTGTGGTGCAGGGCCAAATTAAAGGAGCACAATGGGCAGTAACTGTCAACCTAATGGTGTCTTACACAGTGTGATATTCAATTTAGTCTCAGCAGCGATTAGAGAAGATTATCTCCAGAAATATTATTTATGAACACGCTATGGTGTTTTGTATGGATTTGCATGCACGACTATTGCCCGTTCCTATCAGATGCGAATTTTAATTAGAATAACTTTATTAAGCTTTATTAAATGGGGTCTGAGTAATGAGCCCCAGGATATTAAAATATCCTTTGCACCCATCAGAAATGAAATCATTTTGCTTTTTACATAAATGCATGTCGCAACTAATCCTTCAACTTCCATTAAACTTAAATGCGCTTGATTCTAAATGGACTTAATCTCTTTGCCACATTATATATATATATATATACATACATACATATGCACAAACAATAGATTCCCATAAATGTGTGGATTTTTTAATATTACACGTTGCAACAAAGCTTGCAACTCGCTTCAAAATTGAAAGGTGCTTCTATGCATTTAAAGGCACTTCAGCTGCAAGATCAAGCATGCAAAATATTCAGGTGGATAAAACGCATGCTGTTCATGTGCATATTCAGAAGCTCCATGCATTAGTGGAGCTTGTGCCTATTATAGTTGCACATCTGGCACAACAAATGCACTAATCTATTTTGATCACAGCATGCTACTGCCTACGTCCAAAAACACCCTTTTCTGGAAGTGTGAAGGTGTGTTTGCACAAGAACACATTTGCATATGTATTTAGAGGGGTTGAGTGTGAAATATCAACAGCTATAGCTATTAGATATTGCACATTGGGTCTTAAAGAGTCTATTTTACTCTGAAATGTCGCTTCTTTTATATAGCAAACCCTCTGCATTATTAGATAGGCGGTGTTTTAGTTGGTTCAGCGTTCACAAGCATTAAATGTCCGGTGTGTTAAACGGCATGACTGCACATGACATCGAGGCTGCAGGGTCAGTTCAAGTCCTCGGCTGCAGATCATATAAAAACGGGCCCAATGCACAAGACATTAATCTGTATTTGATGGATTATTTCCCTGCAGGCTTTAAGTCAGATTTAGTGGCAGCCAAGTAATGAAATCAACCAATCTGTTGGGGGGGGGGGGGGGGGGGGGGGGGGGTGAAAACGTGCTTTATATTACAAAGTCAAATACTGATGTCTGCATGAGAATTATCACAGGTCTTAATGTCCAGAAGATCAAGCACATTAAATAAGCTAAATTTGAGAGAGACTATCAATTACAAACTCCAATGGGTATAAAATAAGACCTGAATATAAGTCATGATGGATTAAAGAATCCAGGCTAGCCGATTAATTATCCATTTGAGATTATTGGAGTGAAGGAGTAGTTCACTTTAAAAAAAAAACTTTTGCTGATGATTTACTCACCCCCATGTCATCCAAGATGTCGACGTCTTTCTTTCTTCAGTCGAAAAGAAATGAAGGTTTTTGATGAAAACATTCCAGGATTTTTCTCCATATAATGGACTTCAATGGGGACCAAACGGTTCAAGGTTCAAAAGACAATTTCAGTGCAAACTGCAAACTGTTTAAAGGGCTTTAAACGATTCAATACGTTAAATAAGGGAAATCTCTCATTTAAAAAAAAATAAAGTTTAGGTTTTATAAGGTCAAATGGTTCTGTTCTGTGACACGCATTCATAACTCTCCTATTCGAACTAATCTTTTCCAGAGTCAACATTTCATTTGTTGAATGAACCAAATGACATGAGAAATTTTTTTTTTTAAATTAGCGATCGTTTTCATAGTCTGGAATCGTTTAAAGCCTTTTGAACAGTTTGCAGTTTGCACTGAAACTGTCTTTTGGACCTTGAACCGTTTGGTTCCCATTGAAGTCCATTATATGAAGAAAAATCCTGGAATGTTTTCATCAAAAACCCTAATTTCTTTTTGACTGAAGAAAGAATGACATGGATATCTTTGATGACATCGGGGTGATTAAATTATCAGCAACTTTTTTTTAAAAGTGAACTACTCCTTTAACAGAAGTAATTATTTTTCTCGAGTCAGTTCTAAGCTTTAGTGACAATCGTATTAAATACGGGCATGCATGCATATAATGTTTTAAATATGTACAATATGATTGAATGTGACCAGTTTATTTGTCTGTTTTAGAGATTGTATAAAAAGATACAGCATTCAGTGTGCAGTTCACAATTTATTTACTGAATAAATCTGGACAAAACACCAAAATTTGATACATTACAATCAGAGCATCTGAGGCAGATATCCCACCATGCACTCCCCCCTCCCCTTGAAATCATGAGGGGGAAAAAAAAAAGTGAATGAAAAAAATCCTTCAAAATTAGCACCTAATCAGCACCAACTTAGGTAGGCAAGTTCCTTCTACATAACGAGGGAAAAGCACAATGACCAAGGAGGGAAAATAAAAAGATGAAAAGAAACTCCAAAGCGCAATTGGAATCCTAGCAAATCTTTTGTAAGATTTTAAGAAAAAAAAAATAATGGAAAAAACAAACTCCCCTCTTGCTAGGCAGGCTAAAGCATTCAAAGGGCACATGCCATTGACTAGATATAAATCACGATTTCAAGTAACATTGATATACGACGAAACATGTCTACATGTACCCATTCAAAACATGATCATTTCACAGACCTATGCAGGCAGTAGTTAACATGAGGTACTCGAGACGGTGTAGTCGTAGAAATATCGTCTAATATTTATGGAGTTAAATGCAAAAAAAATAAAAAATAAGTTTGGGGTGCGCGATTACTGGCACTGACTATGGAAGCTTGTTTCCGCCACTGAATAAAAAATAAAAGAAATAATTGCGACTTTTTATCTCACAATTCTGACTTTTTTTCCCACAATTGCGAGTTTACTTCTCACAATTGTGACATTGTTTCTCAGAATTGCGAGATAAAAAGTCAGAATTGCGTGATAAAAAGTCGCAATTGGGTGATATAAAGTCAGAATTGCGACTTGTAAAGTCGGAATTGCGAGTTATAAAGTCAGAATTGCGAGATATAAAGTCAGAATTGCGAGATATAAAGTCAGAATTGCGAGTTATAAAGTCAGAATTGCGAGATATAAAGTCGCAATTGCGTGATATAAAGTCAGAATTGTGAGATATAATGTCAGAATTGTGAGATTTAAACTAGTATTTTTTTCCCCTTAAAATTGGCCTGTGATAAGTCACAATTGCGAGTTTATATCTCACAATTCTGAGAAAAGATGTCAGAATTTCGACATATAAACTCGCAATTATGTGTTAAAAGTCAAGATTGCGAGATGTAAACTCGCAATTGTGAGAAAATAAGTCAGAATTATGAGATAAAAAGTCGCAATTGTGTCTTTTTTTTCTCAGAATTGCGACTTTATATCACCCAAGTCTGACTTTATTTCTCGCAATTCTGACTTTATATCACCCAATTCTGACTTTATAACTCGCAATTGCGACTTTTTATCACGCAATTCTGACTTTTAATCTCGCAATTCTGAGAAATAAAGACAGAATTGTGAGATATAAACTCGCAATTGTGAGAAAAAAAAAGTCAGAATTGTGAGATAAAAAGTCGCAATTATTTATGTTATTTTTTTATTCAGTGGCGGAAACAAGCTTCCATACACTGACCTTCCTACTTGGGACAAACTTTGGTACAAAAAAAAGTCCAACCTGTCCTGTGTCAAATGTATCGCCTACAATACTCGTGAAAACTGGCGGTTAAGAAAAACAAAACAAAATAAAAACCCTGCACGTATTTCTTTTTAAATATAGTAGTAGTAGTAGTAGTAACATTATAAATAAAATTTAAAAAAAAAGATACATTTTGCTCCAGCAAAAGAAAAAAACTAAAAGTTAAATAGATGACACCAGTTCAGAGAGGATCTCCAAGCCTAGGTGAGTCAAGTGCTAGACGTTTTTTTTTTTTTAAATTTTGTGAAGGCTCACGGAAAAGGTTAAGGTATGGGTTAGAGCGAAAAAAGCAGCAATAATAGTAAAAGGAACAGCTTAATGCAACAAATCGTTTCTTAATGCAGCCGTAATGGATCAGAAACAAAACATAAGTGGAGGGCCGTTGAAGAGCGAACAGATTTGCTATTATACTTCAAATAAACTGAGGATCAGATTGAGACGTAATCAACAAGTAGCATTCGAGGAAAAGAATAAAAAAAAAAGACAAATCGAAGCTGGAAACAGGAGCGGTTTAGCAGTTTTGCCTGATATTTGTTCCTTGGCTGCGTTCTCCTGTGCTGTAATGCATGATTGTAGCTTACCGCGACTCGTACGCCGTGTGAGCACCACGTAAAATGAAAACGGAAATAAACGAAAAAGTCTTGCTACATTACTCAACGCCATCCGCATTTAGCTTAGTCCAGAAGTCATAGCTCAGGGTGTTCCCAGCCAGAACCGATCATGTCTCTCCACGGAATGAGAAATAACGATAGACACCACTGTGACGAGTGCGTTTCTGATAATCTAAAAGGACGTGGCATAATGTCTGACGAGCTTGTGCTCAGCTAAAGAACTGTTCTAGTTCTTCTTCCATATTGGCCTCCGGTACCATTTGGTCCGACTCGCCTCGTTCTCCTCTTCCGTGGCTGGCGGCGGCCGGACCGCTGGAGGCCGAGAACCAGGGATGGTCCAGGATCTCTCGGGAGGTGAGGCGTTCTGCCGGTTCTCGTCGCAGGATGCTACGGATGAGGCATCGCGCCTTGGGCGTTAGCGTCTCGGGGATGCTGAACTGGCCGCGACGGATCTTGCTAAACAGAGAGCTAGGCTCCACGTCGTGGAACGGATAGCGGCCCACCAGAATGGTGTAGAGCATCACGCCTAGGCTCCAAACATCCGCTGCCTTACCCGAATAGCTGCCGTTTGCGTTGAGGATTTCCGGGCTGACGTAGGCAGGACAGCCGTGTTTGTCCGAGAGAGAGTCGTCACCGCCTTCTAGGAGGTACGTATCCTCCAAACTCTCCAATTTTACAAGGCTCCTGGGAAAGACGATGAAGAATCACATTAAAAACATATTTGAAGGTGTTATGCACGTAATAAACAAATTGGAAAACGTTTGTCCGAATCCATACTATGAATTCGGACATACTACTCTGTAAACAAGCTATCAAATTTCAATTTAACTAACAGAGTACATAAAATGGAAATAATTCCAGATATAAAACCAAATGAACAAAAGAGTAATACATCATGTACATAGAAAGTTGTTGCAAGAAGAATAAGGTTAGTTTTAAAATAAACAGGGCCGTCAAATGATTAAACACGATTTATTGCATCTAAAATAAAAGTTTGTGTTTATATAATATATATGGGTGCACTGTGTATAATTATTTTATATATATGAATACACATGCATACTAGTATATATTTAAGAAATATTTTGATAATATACTGAATATAGATTTATATATAATTTTATTTATATATAAATCATATTTTTTTCTTAAATATACATGCAAATGTGTGTATTTATTAGGGCTGCCAAAACGATTAATCACGATTAATCGCATCCAAAATAAAAGTTTGTGTTTACATAATATATGTGGGTGCACTGTGTATAATTATTTTGTATATATAAAAACACACATGCATGTATATTTAAGAAAAAAAAATATTATTTCTATATAAAATATTTATATTTATATATAATATAAATTATATATAAATCTATATACAGAATATACATGAAAATATTTCTTAAATATATACAAGCATGTGTGTGTGTTTATATATCTAAAATAATTATACAAAGTCCCCCCGCATATATTATGTAAACACAAACTTTTATTTTGGATACGATTGATCGCGATTAATCGTTTTGACAGCCCTAGTATATATATATATATATATATATATATATATACACAAAATAATTATACAGTGCACCCACATATATTATGTAAACACAAACTTCTATTTTGGATGCGATTAATCGTTTGACAGCCCTGAAAATAAAACAAGCAAATGTTCGATTGTGTTGGCTTTCGAAGATAGATCGCTCAAAAAGTAAACAAATGTCTATGCAAAATGACGACCTGGTCAAAAACTATTTGAGCGTTTTTAAGCTTGAAAATCTGGCAATTCAAAACGAATGAAACCCTTTCAAATCAGATTTTTCTCTACTACAGTTATAGGATAGTAGCTTTTTGACAGCAAAGCATAAATCTACTCTATATATTGGAATTGGATGGTAAATCCCTTGCATAAAAAAGCAATATAAAGATAGCCTCTGGACATTCCTGCCACTGTAATCCAGAGGGAAATCTGGAATTCATCCTCGGAATTATAAAAAGCACGAATAATGCCGCGGCACAGATGGAATTCCTTAAACCATCGCCGTTTCCCTGTGATCCTAGTTTGTGCACTGTAATCTTGTAATTTGCACAATAATGCAAAACATGAAGAGTACAGATGATAAACAGTCTGCTGTATATTCACAATGAATACTGTGATATTTTAAGATGCAAGTCTTAATTAGGATGCAGTTTTTCTTGTCTTGCACATATGAGTGCATCAAGACAGACATTTTAGTAATATCTGTTTTAAACTTAAGCAAAAACAGGGTTTAAGTTGAAATCATGTTCATATAACTATGATTCAATGACTCATTTGGCACCATAAACTTAAAAACAAGTAATAATTAGTAATAAAAAAAACAACAACATGATAAAAACAAGTAAATATATATATATATATTTAGGGCTGTGCAAAAGTTAATTGCGATTAATCGCATCCAAAATAAAAGTCTGTGTTTACATAATATATTTGTTTGTGCTGTATATAATTATTTTGTAAATATAAATACACACACATGCATGTATAATTTTAAGAAAATGTGTTATTCATATATAAAATATTTATATTTATATAATATAGATTATGTATTTATATATATATATATATATATATAAATATATATATATATATATATATATATACAGAATTTAAGTGCAAATAATTCTTAAATATATACATGCATGCATAGGTATTTATATATACAAAATAATTATATACAGCACACACAAATATATTATGTAAACACAGACTTTTATTTTGGATGCGATTAATTGCAATTAACTTTTGCACAGCCCTAATATATATATATATATATATATATATATATATATATATATATATATATATATATATATATATATTTATATATATAAATAAAATTAATACTTTTATTCAGCAAGGATGCATTTAACTGATCAAAAGTGACAATTAAGAACATTTACCCATGGTTAAAGTCTAGTCCCAGACAAAAATGCATGTTTGAGCTGTTTTAACTGAAAACAACTTGCACTGATATCTATTGTTTGGTGTTAAGATGCACATTGGTGATGGTTTTTTTTCTAAAGCACATTTATAAAAGATTGTTAAATATCCTGACTGAACTGAAGCCTAATCCTGGTTTAACCTAAGCCCGGTCTATGAAACCAGGCCTATAATGTTTAAAAAAAAAGTTACAAATTTCATAAAAATCCTATCATGGTATCCAAAAATGTACATGTAAAATTAAGTGTATCATGATTTCCAAAAAAAGTATTAATAAGCAACACAACTGTTTTCAACATTGATGATAATAATAAGAAATCCTGAGCATCAAATTGCCAAATTAGATTGACTTCAGAATGATCATGTGACAATGAAGACTGGAGTAACAATGCTGAAAGCTGAGCTTTGCATTACAGGGATGAATACATTTTTTTAATTTTTATTTAAATTATTATTTTTACTGCAATTAAATGCAACCTGGGAAAGAATGAGAGACTGCTTTCAAAAAAAAAAAAACCTCTTACAGACCTCAAACTTCTATACAAGTTATACAAGTCACTTCATGTGCACTCTTGCACATGTGACAATGCTTAGTTGTCAAAAAGCTGAAAAATACAGATTTTAGCTGCTCTGTCGCACAGCCCAAGTTACAAACAAAGGCGAAACATAAAAACAACATATGCAATGAAAACATCTTGGAGGTCTTTTGCACGCTGCCTCGTGACTCAGACACTGATTCAGAAACTATCCGAATGAAACCGTACGCCCACTGAGTCTCAGCGAATAATCCAATCCTCGGAGCTCAAAATAGTCGTGTTATTTTTCATGACAAGCGGTGTGGATGGGTTGCAGGGGTGCCTAAATTACCTGAAGGTCAGAAAACGAACAGGGTGCCCCTTCTCTGACCCGAACTTGTGAACCGTTCCCATGCACGGGCAGAATGCCGCTGTGCAAAAGAGAACACGGCATGCTGGAAATATTCTCTTAATGACATGCAGCATATGTGAGTCACAGCTCCACGACGCAGCTGAGTTACACCAGGTCAAGAGCCTGCAAAGAACACCGGCCCACACGAAAGCGGGAACAACGGAGGAGGACACGTGGACGCACGCGCTAGTACATTAGGGAGTGATTCCAGACGATCTGCACTGCGGTCTCCGGCGTTTGACAGTAGAATGTTATGAGCGAGCGTCCTTCATGACATAACCAGGTCAGGAACCCACTACGCCGAAGAATGCAGTTCTGTCTGGCTCGTTTTACTCTCTGGTTCCAATCTTGGTGCGCCCTTGGTGTTTGATTTCTGGCCAGGGTAATACTCACCACCCTTGGCCACGTCTACTCGCGCTCATCTGCAATCACTCACTGAAAGGTGGACGGCTGACGCAGAAGACCTCAGAGCATGGGAACAGTAAGGTCACTGAGCTCACATTTTAAACACCGAGCGAGCGACGTTCTCCATTTCCATCGAGCGAGCCAGAGGGAATCTAGCTGAGCTGACTCATTTGGCCAGTGGGGCAACTGCCATCTAGCTTAAACGGGAAGGCCACCCAGATTCATAATGCACACTTGGGGTTATTTCAGACTCATTTTACTGCCAGACACATGGGCAGGTTCATTTTTAAAGTGTCAACATGCAATGCCTTCAAAACCCATTTTACTTCCACAACAGAGGATATGCATAAATAAAAAAAGAGAACATTTATGATCTTTAACAAATGTGTGTCCAATGTTTTAGCTTCCTCAAGAACTAATGAGGTTCATTCTCGTGTTACGCTTCACGTTTGAGCTTCTACAAGAACCAATGAGGTTCATTCTCGTGTTACGCATCACGTTTGAGCTTCTACAAGAACCAATGAGGTTCATTCTCGTGTTACGCATCACGTTTGAAATTCACTAAGAACCAATGAGGTTCGTTCTCGTGTTACGCATCACGTTTGAGCTTCCACAACAACCAATGAGGTTCATTCTCGTGTTAAGCATCACGTTTGAGCTTCCTCAACAACCAATGAGGTTCATTCTCATGTTACGCATCACGTTTGAGATTCCTTAAGAACCAATGAGGATCATTCTCGTGTTACGCATCACGTTTAAGCTTCCTCAAGAACCAATGAGGATCATTCTCGTCTTACGCATCATGTTTGAGCTTCCTCAAGAACCAATGAGGTTTGTTCTTGCGTGTCAAGCAGCTTCACAGTTAAACTTCTGTTTATGTTCACTGATCAATATTTAAATGTGAATAAAAGCCTAAATTCAATTGGTTCATCGTTACCATGTCTCTTCAGAAAATTTGGACAAAACTGCTCAGTTCATTAGGATTAGTTTTATAATCTCTTTGTGAACTCTTTGAAGAGTCAAAGTGTCAGTTGCGTAGCTGTCAATGGAGGGATGTAAAGCCCTCAGATTTCATCAAAAAGATGAAGTGGTGTGAAATGACAGAATTTTAATTTTTAATCATTTAAAACCCTTCAATATGTTTGTTTCAATAGGAAATACGCCAACTGTGTTTGTCAAGTCAATCTAATATACCACGATATTTACCAGTATGAAAATAATGTGCTTTCCATGAATGACATCTCTCTTTAAAAACTGTGCACGTTCTCTTTGAATGCAACAACTTCATTAGTGGCTTCTTTACCTGTCCTCGTTCTTAAAGACGAACTTCCTCAGCTTGAGGTCTCTTAGGACCAGGCCGTTGTCGTGGCAGTGCGCCACCGCTGATGCTACCTGATGGAAAAGTCTGGCGGCCTCTTCCTCTCGCAGCTTCTTGCAAGTGCGAACGAAAGAGTGCATGTCGCCATGGCTCCTCTCGAAGAACACGTACGCTCGTGTATCCCCCAGAAGAATCTCCACTATCTGGTTAATGTGCTCATTGGTGCCCAGCACAAAGTAAGCAGCCAAGGACTCCTGGTATCGACTGATATCAAACACCTGAAGAGAGAATTTCGAATTCAATTAGTAGTCGTCATCGATTTCCCAACATCTCAGGTGGAGTGCAAAGGTATTAGCCCCCCCAAGACAAGCGCACTGCCATTGGTATCATTAGATTCAATGCATTATTCTGAAACAAAAGAATGGAAACCCAGAGTCAAGAGGCATTACACCTCTGCTGCATTTCAGAGTCCCCAAAACATACATTGAATTTTAATGTTGCTTAGTAACAGACACCTAAAAGAGAGACAGGCTAAATATAACCCAACTGCAGTGGACATCTGAGGACATTCTCTCATCAGAAGATAAGAGGTTTTCACTAATGGCTCTTTGCCCGTGTCAGCCCATTCAAAGTGTCTTATGTTTCAAAGTCATGTGGACTCTCACGCATGAATGCATGGCTGTATGCAAGCAAGCATCCACACACACTTTTCAAGGTATTCCCTAATGCTTTTCTCAACACTTTGAAGAATCACAAAAGGAAGGCCATTCCTTTGATAACGCATTGGTAATGAATGCAATAAGCCAGATGCATGTCATATTTCAATAGCTGATGCGATTGCATGAGTGTGCCATTACAAAATAACATGCACAAGTGTGTTTCTTACCTTGCACACGAGCTCTTCCCCACTGTGCAGGTGGGTGGCCCTGAAGACGTGGTCTCCCTCAATGGGCTCCAACAAAAGGTAATTTCCAATGCAAGAAATGCAGTGAGACGAGTCAGGGGTCTCAGGGGGGGTGGGAGATCCTAAATTGGGACTAAAACTCTGGCTGGATTCTGTAGTCCTTAGACAAGATAGCTCCTCGAAGTCGTGTGCTTTATACCTCGATCTCCCATAACGCGAAATGTTAATGGGACTGGATCTCTGTATGTTCATGAGTATAGGAGGAGGTTCGTCCAGATCAGGAGGGTTTAGGCGGTCTCAGAGGGGAGGTGGAAGTGAATGACAGACGTCCTCTATTTAACACTGGGCATGAAGGCAGCGGCGATTCCCCTTGACTTCAATGCTCACACTGATGACCGTATGCATGTGCGTTAATTGCAATGGCAATGTGGCGTCATTTGAGCACGAATGCAATGACGTGCATGCACGAATTGTGACCTCTATGACCACTGTGCACTCAAAGAAAAGCACGGTTTCGTGATTTGAGCTTGAAATGAATGTATCGGCGCGGTATAATGTTAAGGTTGTGACGTCACGGTCGATGCAGTGCAGCAGGTAAAGAATAGATATTTTTGGCAAAAAAAAAGTGCCAGCTGTGTTCAGATATCCTGAGAGGACGCTCCGTGTGCTTTCAAGCGGGCCTCCACGCGAATCATGTCCATGCATCTACCAAATATGGCTAGGAAAAAATTTCCTCCAGGTCGCGAGCCGCCTTTTGTTACGCCTGGGAAGTGGATGTCCTTCTCCTCGCGAGCAACCAAACTCCGACGATCTCCGGCGGATGGATCTGATTTGGACAAAGGCGAAAAGGGACGGCCGACGCTCACCCCGGGCCTATCCCTTGTTTTAGCAACAAGACACCACCTTCATCATCATCATCTTACTTACGTGGCTGGGAATCTAGTCTATTGAGCGCGCGGGTCAGCTGCACACACGAGCTGACTGACTGACTGACTGCGCTCGCGGGACTGACTGGAGCTCTCCACGCGCACGACCAGCCCCCCTGACGTCACGCCCAAAACGCTCTCCCATTGGCCGCTCGCTTGATGCTGACACATCCACAGTGTGCAAGCAAACCATCCATGCAGTCATGTGAGATAATTGTTGTCCTCTGGATTTAATTGAAGCACCCTAAATTATCCGACTATATGGTGAATTTTAGGGGGAGGAGAGTGTTAAATGTCAACCTTAAAGGGACTTTGATGTCAGTTGGTTTGTGCAATGAAGCGAAAATTACATCAAACCCTGATTAACTTTATTGCGATTATAATTAAGCACAGCAGCCTACAGTATATATACATTATGTCATAATTTTCTTTTGAGGATTTGTCTTGTGCATTTTATAAACCCTGAGATAAATGTCAGCTATCTTTTAAACACACATTCTTCTTTTTTGTTTAAAATTAGTCAAATCACTTTTATTTATATTGTGCTGAACAATACAGATTTTTTTCAAAGCAGCTTTACAGTGATAACAGGAAAATAATGCGACAAAGTTTGTTTCTAGAAAAAAACAGCATCCAAGTCCAGCTTGTACAGTCATGGTTCATGTTCAGTGAATCCTGAAAAAGTATCAGATTCCTAAAAAATACTAATCTGTTTCCAACACTGATAATAAATCATCAGAATTATTTCTGAAGGATAATGTAACACCGAAGACTAGAGTAATGGCTGATGAAAATTCAGCTTTGCATCACAGAAATAAATTATATTTTAGAGTATATATTCAAATTATAAACCATTATTTTATTGAAATATTTCACAATATTACTGTTTACTCTGTTTTTTTTTAATCAAATACACACACAGTATACTGTAAAAATGAATATGCTTTATCTAATCAAAAAAATTGTGGCAACAGATTACAAGCAATATTATTAATGAAATTTAACAAATTAGATTTGAGTAATATCTAATCAAATTAAGTCCTTAAAAGTTAACCTTTTAAAATTAGTAAAACTTACAACAAAAACCAAAAAAACATAAATTGAAGTCACCATTATGGTGATCGGTGTTTGTTTTAAAATTACGGGTTTCTCCTTCCGTGATCCTGCTTGTTAACATCAGGTGTCTTCGATGTTAGAAATATAAAATAAAGAGTTCTTAATTGATCTTTGACGTCTGTCTGTTAGTGAGATATTTTTATTTTATTTTATTTTATTGTTTAAACTTTACTCATTTTAACTTTTAAGGAATAATTTGATTAATTATTATGCAATTCTAATTTGTTAAATTTAATTAATAATATTGCTTGTAATCTGTTGCCACAATTCTATTGATTAGATAAGCGTATTCATTTTTACAGTGTATATTGATTATATAGGCCTACAATTATTAGGCCTACATGCAAACAGTTGAATAAAAAGATGCATCATAATCAAAAATTAATCTCAAAGACCTCAACAAATGTTGTACCCTGCAATTTCAGGACCATGAAGTCATATTTAGATATGACTCATATATCTGCCACATTATTTCACAAGAACTCATACATCATCCTCGTTCATTTGGTGTGACAATGATAAAGTGATGTAAGTTTTACCGCAGTGATCTGAGAGTTTGACTGATGAGTGACAAGAACTCAATTCTGTCTGTTATGTCTGTGTATAATTAGTTCCAGTTGTATCATGTCTTGTTAGTCTTGTTGCTCAGTGTTATGATTTGTACGAGTTGGTGTTGAATTTCAAAACTGATTACATTGAGGAATAAGGGGATTTTTTTTTTTTGTGTGTGTGTTTGTTTTGGATGAATGGCATTGTTGTGCCTCCCACTGGTACATTCACACAGTGTTTATTGTGTGTAACAGTGAATGGTGGGTAGACTGACATATTTATGTACCCCACAGTTGAAATGTTATAGAGTTCGTCCAAAATGAAAACTGTTGTATTTGACTCACTTTCATGTTGTTTCAAACCCACATGGATTTAAGGGAAAAAAACAGGAGCTGACAAGCTCTAAAAGGACAAAAAAGCAACATAAAAGTCCACACAACATGTGTAATGGGTTTCATGTCTTCTCAAGCCATACACTAGATTTGTGTGAGGAATAGACGAAGCAATTGTTCACTGAAAATCTTAAAAAAAAGCATTCAAACTAAATTGCAGGTTACTTTTATAGTGTTGGACACAAAAAAGGAGCTCACAGTG